>NDGN011373902.1:0-22598 GCA_002564285.1 Tympanoctomys barrerae
TGATAGCCAAATCTTGGAAACAACCAAAATGCCCATCACCTGAGGAATAGATGAAAAAGATATTTTTTTTTTTCCTTTTGGCGGAACTGGGGATTGAACTCAGGCCCTTGTGCTTGCTAAGGAAGCACTTATTCTACTGAGCCATCTCCTCGGCCCCAAGATGTGGTATTTTTTATATAATGGAGTATTACTCAGCTATAAAGAATGATAAACTCGAAGCCTTTATATTTCAGTCGATGCCACTTGAAGATATACCCATAAGTGAAATAAGCCAGACCCACATATATAAATATCATATAGCCTCCCTAGTGTAAGACCTCAGAAGAAGAAATAAAAATAGAAAGGTCTAACACAATGATGAAGAAAGCAAGAATGTAAGGATTCAACAACAAAGAGAGGGCAAGGAGAAAAGTTAGGAAACATGGATGGGCAAAGCCATACATTTATATGCACAAGATGTTAAGGTAATGATCCTGAGAAGCTGCAGCAGGTTTTTGAAGCTGGCAGTTAATTGGTAGGATTCTCACCCTGACTAACTATATATGCTGATACCTGTGAATTAAGCAACTACACTGAAGATAGCAATATGTAATACTAGGGCTATGCTTGGAATGCCTGTCATTCTGGTCTTCTAAATATGTACTGCTTCTAATTTGTATCAGTTACTGCTATGCTGTCTCTGAAATAAATGTTTGTTTTTTTAAAAAGGGTAATAAAAATGAGACAAGAAAAAAGATGTCATAGGAGATGCAGTTTGAATGGAGCAAGGAAGAGGAGGAGATTCTGGCAGCAGGGAGATGAGAGTGGCTTCCGTGCTGATGAGTCTCGGGGTAAGGAAGCAGCGCTTAGCCCAGTGGGAACTTTAGCACCTGTGGCACTCACCTCCCCCAGCTCTATGGAGACAGCCCCCAAGGGAGCGCTGTTACACACTCTTCCTGAGGTCATGTGGCACTGGTGTCAGGGCAGCCCCAGGGCCCCCTGGGTCAGGGCAGGGAGGGCCTGAGGGCTGTTGGGGGCTGTCCTTCTGACCAGTGGCCATCTTCTGGCCAGCTCTCCCAGGTACTGAGGAAATTCCCCTCCGGTTGCAGCTCTGGGCCTAGAGTTTAGGAATTGTTTGATTTTCTTTTTGCACACGTAGCACATATCTCCTCTACAAAATACAAAAAAACCCCAGAAAAATTGCAAAGAAGACAGTGAGAGAAAAGTAATCTGTCAACCCATCCCTGAGCTCTTGCACTTGTTGTATTTGGTAGGGAGGCTTAATACCTGCTTTAGTAAAGAAGACCTTCCAGACAGAAGGTCTGTGCTGTGGGCTTCACATCCCTAGGGCTGGGGAGATAGCTCAGGGGCATAAGTGCCTGCCTGACAAGCACAAGGTCCTGAGTTTGATCCCCAGTACCAAAAAGAAAAACAAACAAACAAACAAGCTCCCAACCACAAGTATCCTAACTCATGCGGGGGAGGCCGGGGAGATGGCTCAGTAGAATAACCTCAAGGACCTGAGTTTAATCTCCGGTTTCGCCAAAAACAAAAACAAAACAAACAAAAACTCATTTCTCTCTTTAACTCCCCAAAGAAGGGCTTCCCATCTCCATTTCACAGTGAAGAAGACCTGAGGCTGTGAGAACTTGCCCCCTTGTTGTCGGACTATTGCGTCTGAGCCTTAGTCATTTTGTTATGTAGTTAGTTGTTGGTTTTATGTTTCTCATGCATCTCCCTGTATCACACATTGCTTTCCCATCTGCCATTGTTAGATGCCTGTGTTCCTGCCGGCATGTAGGAACATGTAATTCTCCTGTAATGCAGTTTAAGCCTCTGCCCAATTTTGATGAGTTACTCAGTTTTATATCATTTCCAACTCTTTTCTCAAATAAGCAAACCACTGCAAGCCAAAGCTGTGTGCAGGTCCACTGATATTTCTTAACACAGGAATTGCAGGCTAAAAGGGTGGGCCCATTGTAAAGGCTTTCGATGCACTTTGCCTAGTGAGACTTCCTAACAGTCATTCTTCCATCTGCTGTGGGAACTTCTGCCTTCCGCATCCTCATCAGTGCTGGATTTATCATTCAGAACATCCTTACAGATTTGATAGATGCCTCATTTCAATTTACATTTTTCCCATTCTGAGTGAGGCTGGACATTTTTCTTCAGGAGTTGTGTGTTCTAGTACCCCCCAGGTTTGTGGCTCCCTTTAAAATTAAAAAGTGGTGACACTTAAGACTTCTCCTCAGATCAACAGCAGACTCCGGTTCCTCTACCTCCAGGCCCACCCCAAGGAAATTTCCCTAGTTAGGTCTCATGTGAAGCCACTGAAAGGTGCTTTGCTTTCCTTACTTAGAAGTTCTTCTTTATTCTTTACACAATGAAACAAATTCACTGGTTTTTTTGGGGGGAGGTTGGGTGCTTACCTCGCATAATACTATGTCTGTAAGTTGACCATTACAACTCGCCTATAGAGAAACAGAAAGAAAAGTCGAGGAAAGCATTTCTACTCTCTCTACAGGTAAAGGGATTCTCAAGCAAGGACAGAGTGTTGTGGGGACCAGTCTGGAAACAGGATTGTCTCCTCCCAGGACAGCCACTCAGAATTTTCCTCTTCCCTGTGAAGAACTGAAATGTAGTTTAGGAGGTGAGGATGGAAATTGAATTAGAAAAGAAAAAAAATCCAAATTGCTTGTAAAAAGGTCTAGTCTGGAAAATGCTGAACTCTGTGCTGGCAGTGCAGATTTGGGTGGCGACAGCAATTACTGTCCCAGAGCCCTGGCTTAATGTTTGAGACTCGTGCCCTTGGCATCCTCTATGCAAAGCCAGTGGCAGGTTTGTGCTACAGAGCTGGCCCTGGCGCTGAATTTCTAAAATGGTGCTGTTTGCCAGCTGGAAAGCGGGTGGCCTAGTGACACATGGGTGACAGGTTTTCCCTGACTTCTGCCTTCTCCCTAATGTACTGGGTGCATGTGTGGAAGCTCCTGTACTAGCATGACTCACATCTTGCACCAGACCCTGGCTGGAGTCCCAGTGGCGTAGTGTAAGGGGCACAGGCAGCAAGCCCTGCCCATGAGCCTACACACTGTGAGAGTAGTGATGACTTTTCACTCCGTGCGCCTGCCCCTGTCCCTGCCCAGCCATCTGGAAGGGACCCAGGCATCTGCCAGTGGCTTACAGGCAAAGCGTGTTGACAAGTGAGTCCATCTAGTAATGTTCCTGGCTCAATAGACAGGAATGCGCAGTGGTTGAGAACCTGTTCCATCACATAATATCTGGGAACCTTTCAGCAAATTACCCACTCAAATATCTGGGAACCTTTTAGCAAATTACCCACTCAAAAATCTCACTTTCCTCACTTAAAATGTGGGTAGTAAAGGTTCCTGAATTATCCAGAGGGCAGCCATTTCAGTTAATGGTTAATTTGCTCCTCCAGTCTTCCCAGATCAAGACCATATTATGTTGCTGCTCTCGGCCTTTCTACCTCCCTATAAGCAAATTATATCAGGCCTGTCTTCAAAACAGCAGCGTGCATCTAGGATCTAGGTGATTCTCGCTGACTTCATAGCTTCCTCTCTGGCACATGTCACTATCCTGTCTTGCTTGTGTTATGTTAAATTGTCAGTTTGACTGCATTGAGAGACTGCTGGTGCACTGTGGAGGGATGTTCATGGTTGAATGTACTGTTGGCAGGTTGGGCCCCTGTGGAGTGGTGTGTCGCTGGGGAGCGTGCTGGTGGCTCATGCTTTGCCCCTGTGTTCTGCTTCCTGGCCATCATGAAGTGTGCAGCTTTTCTCTAGCATGCCTCGTTGACATGTTGTTCTTGGCCTGGAGCCAGCTAATGAGGGACTGAAACCTCAGGAACAGTGTGACAAATAAGCCTCTCCTTTCAGGTAGTTTGTTCCAGGGCTGAGAAAGCTGATTGATGTATGCATCATCTTATTAGTGTCTTAGTGAGTTTCCTGTTTCTATCCCAGGCCTCCTATTGATTGTGGTTCACAGGGTAATCAGAGTCATCACCCCCATCAGAACAGCGAGGCTGTCTTCTATCTCTTGCTCTGGAGAGCATAGGCTGCATGCATGGCAGCCGATGGAGGAGCCGTGCTGAGGAGCTGAGCCTGTAACCAAGCCCTTTGTGTGCGAGCTGTTGTCTAGTCCCAGTCAAGTTTATAGTGACTTCAGGATGTGCTGACATCCTGGCCATAGCTATGTGAGAAGTCCTGAGCTCACATCTCAGCTGAGCGGCTCCCAAATTCCTGTGCCACGGAAACTGGAGGGCAGTGCTTGTGGGAAGCATATTGTAGAGCAGTCCATAACTAATACAGATGAGTAGCATCTGTGAGAAGGGGGCTGTCATAATAGATGCCTGGCGGCGTGGGAAAGCGCTGAGATAGGGGACAGAAGCAGTAGAAGGGCACTGAAGAGAGCTCCTAAGAGCTAACGTTCCTGGAACAGTGTACCCACAGAAATAAGCACTGTGGTATTGGAAGCTGATAAAGGGTGATCATGGGTATGTTCTGGCAGAAGGTTTAGAAACAGTGTCACCTGCAGTTATGTAGAAAAAGAAAGTTCACCAAGGAACCCTGTGACACTTGCAGCCAAGATGCTAAAAGATTTTCATCAACCTGATTCTTTTTTTTGATACAGGGTCTCACTACATAGGTCAGACTTGCAGTGATCCTCCTGTCTTAGCCTTCCCAATGCTGGGATTACAGGTGTGTGCCACCATGCCTGGTTTCAGTGGCCAGCTCAGCACAGGGCTGGCATGGCATGTGGTACTAGGGAATGAAACTCAGGACCTTGTGCTTGACAAGCAAGTGCTTTATGCCACCAAGCTATCTTCCCAACCCTCCACCTGATTCTTGATGCTGATACTAAAATGAAACAGAAGGGAAATAAACTGCAGGATGAATTATTGAAAACCAGGGTAGGCTAATGTAGAGGCCTCACCACATTGCCAGATACTGGCTGATGGCAAAATTAAGTAGTATTTGAATTAAGCATTAAAGGCACTGTCAAGAGAACAGGGTCCGGTAATAGGGCTGAGAGTATAGTAATAAAATTATTCACTAAGGTCTGAGATCTGCAAGGCACCTTAGAGATGCTTTCAGGTAGACAAAAGGCGCCAAAGTGTTTAGGGGTGTTTTTTTCCACATTTTCAAACCAAACTGGGGTTCTAAGAAGCCTAACAGAAAGCTTATTAACCATAGAAGAAGCCTGAGACAGGGAAAGGCTTATCTCTGAGAAATCTGTATGTGTGGCTCTTGTCTAATGGAGAAAAGCCCCAATGATATTAGTAGGAAAACCACAAAATTTTATAGATGCTCACAAAAGTATCACCAGCTCTGACTGAAAGGGGCAGAGACATTGCTAAGTTGAGGCTTTTGACATCCATAATTATACTGGCAGAAAACAGGGTGAAGAAAAAAAGGATGAATGAGGGGATGGAATTAGAGTCCCGGGAGGCAGAGGGTGAATCACAGTCCTTGAAGCAGGGCTGCCAGCACTTCCCTGCTGGATTTCAGAATCGCTACGGGATGGCAACTGTTTTGCACCCTCCATTCCCCTTGGAACAGTCATCCTGTCCAGGTCCCAGTATGGTGCAGGGGGTGTGGACGGGAATGATGATGTGTCTAGTTTGGAGATTTTTTTAAATCAAAAGGAATGATATTCACGGAGCTCCTCCTCCGCGGAACCCCACCCGAGGAGCCTTATTTGTAGCCACACTTAGGCCATGAGATTGAAGGCTTGGAGCTGATGCTGTGATGGGTTGAGTCTTTGGGAGGGGAAGACAGGGAGGAGTGTGAGCTCTGGGGAAGCAGAGGACAGACAGTTGGCTTCAGAGCTGCCTGCCCCTGGCCATTGCACTGAAAAGGTCTGGGAGGTTATGCTGTCTGGATGTGACCGGCGGTGTCAAAGTTGGTCTCCGCGCTTGGAAGTGGTCACTCATCTGGAGCTTGCTGTGGGGCCAGACACAGATGTGGCTTCACTGGCCCCCTGCTTTGCCCAGCTTTTCCCTTGTTCCGTCTACTGCTGCTGTCCTCCGGTACCCTTGACACCCAGGGCCCTTGGATCTGCTTCTAGGACACTCAGCCCCATTTAAGAAATGTGCACTTCAACAACTGGAGAGCATCATGTTCAGTGGGGACACCCAAACTTAAATAGCACAGTTTCCCTTACACAACAAACCAAAAAATAACATAAGAGCAAAAGAAAAGCTAGTAGCAAATAGGGAGGTCAATCTTTTGTACAGGATTAAGGGAACCAAGAGATGCAGGAACATGTCAGAAGGGGAGGAAGGGGATAAAAGAACAATTAAGATGTGTTTGGAACAGGGGCAACTCCCCACAAGGAATGCAGTCATTATGTACTGCAAGCATAGACTAATAAAAATGGAATAAAAAATGTGGGCTTCATAATGGGTTTATGAGGTCATCATGGATACCAAGAACAAGAACGAAACAGCCTTAAATCTTGCGTTCAAGGATTCCTGGTTGAGATAACATTGGCAGCTTTGTTCTGTTTTCCTGCTGGACTTCAAGAGCAGGGTGGAGATAACGGGACTTCCTGGTTCCCAGGATAGTGTTTTGGGCCTCAGCAAGCCATTGGCTGCTCTGCTTTTATTCTGTTTCCCCTCCTTTCTGACTCACTCACTCATATATTCTCACTTTGCTGTATTGGGTGAATATCCTTACGCTTCTAGCCTTGTAAAATAAGTAATGTTTTGTGTGTAGGTGTTTGGAACTGGCATAAATAGGTGCTATAATTTTTGCTGTGTGTCATATTTTGTTTAGTACTGTTTGAGAAATACTCATGTGGTTTTATGAGCACATAGTTGACTGTTTTCTTGCTGTTGCCTAAGAACTCTTTATTGTAACAGTTTTGGTGTGACAAGGCTAGCAAGAATTGTCTCCCTTACACTTTGCACTGATAGGTTTTGCTAAAGAATTCCTTGTCTACTCAGATCATAAATATATCTTCCTCTTTCGACTTATAAAAAAATGTAAGCTTTTGTCTTTTGTAAGGCATTCTTTTCTCCTGTGGCCCTGGGGATTACACACATGGCCTTCCCACTCAGCTACATTCCAGCACGTGAGACCAGCTCTTCCTAGATGGCCCGGGCTGGGCAGAGCCTGTGGTCCTGCTGCCTGTGCCTCCCAGAGTGCTAGGATTGCAGATACGCACTGTGGCTTACAAGTTAATATGCCTAAAGTTGTGTTTTGTTTTTAATGTAGGGTGTGAGGTGAGGATCTGATTTTATCTGTGTCCTACATGGATAACAAACTGTCTTAGTGATATTGGTCAATCTGCCCTGCAAGGCTCGTTTTGTTCTGGGACTGTTGTTCTCTTGTGCTGGTCTCTTGGTCACTTCTTGTACCAATACCGCACTATCTTAATTTTATGATTTTATTTAGGTTTTGTTATTTTGTAGGAAAAGTTGTTCTACCTTGTTCAAATTATTTTGACCCTTTGTTCTTCCTTATAAATTTTAGATCAGCTCGTTCATTTGTATCTGCCCTGACCACCCCACCGTTTACACACGTCTTCTTTTTTTAAAAAATGTATTTAGTACAGGGTCTGCAGGGTCTTACTACATAGATTGGACTCATAGTGATTCTCCTGCTTTCAGCCTCCCAAGCGCTGGGATTACAGGTGTGTGCCACCATGCCCAGTCTCAGTCACCATCTCACCACACCCTGGGGATGGGGCCAGCAGGGCACGCCAGGGATAGAACCCGGGCTGCTGAGCTCTGCCTAAGCGGCTGCTTTAGTCTGCTGAACTATCATTTACACACTTATAATAAAGATTGCATTGACTTTATACATCAACTTGGGAAAACAGTGATTTGTTTGGAATGCACAATCTTCTTGTCCAAGTACATGTACTCTTAAGTCTTCGTATCTTCTTATACATGTTTATGACTTTATTGGTGGAGGAATTGGTAGATTTATTTCTGAATGCTTATAATTTGTACTATAAATAGCCTTTTGACTTATTGCTTGGTGATTTTTGCTGTGGTGTATAGAAAGGGAATTGACTTATGTATTACTTTAAAATCTGTTCTATTCATTATAATAGCTGTAGATTACTTTGTATTTTATATGGAAAACCAAATTGTCTCCCTAAGGTGATAATTTTGGTCCTTTCCAATTCCAACATACCATGTCTCCCCTGTTTTGCAGAGGGGCTGGGACAGCATTAGATAGGAATAGAGAGAGTAACACCATATATATATATATATATATATATATTTTTTTTTTTTTTTTAATCTTTATCACAGAGGAAGTGCTTCTGGGATTTTAAGTATGACATTTATTACAAGGTCTTCATGAATGTTCTTTATTAGATTCAAGAAGAGTTCAAGGAACATTTAAACAAGACCAGGCAGTTTGCAGAAAACTTTTATTTTCCCAGTATGGATTTTTGAACATTTTCCTAATGGTTCTTAAGAAATTCATTGCTTTAAAAAGCAATGAGATGACTACAATTTTTTCTTTGCTAATATAATTATATGCTATCTTCTAATTTGATACAGGATACATTATGTTTTCAAAGTTTATTTCTGATAAAGTATTTGTAGAAGACTTGGGTATTCCTCTAATTAACCATACCCCTCTGTGCAGAGGGTCACCTTAGCCTATTCACCCGTACCCTTGGGAGAGATACTTGGGATTCTCTTACTTCTTGTCACCAAAGCAGTATCACATGAACGTTTTCAAGATGTGCACCTTATCACTTGAGCTTGAGGAAAGTCAGGCTGAGTGTTCTTAACATTCTGCGTGATTTTTCCCAGTGCGGCTGAAGCAATCAGTACTCTATCCAGCAGTTCTCCTAGCCTGTCATTGGGACATTTAAACAAGACCAAGCAGCCTTCAGGACCGCTGCTAACCTACAACAAGGCTGTGACTGGAGCGCCCCAGTCCCAGTGTCTGTGAGCATATGTCGCTAGAGGGCCTACGGCCTTGCATCTGCTGGGAGCAGGATCTCTTGAAGTCACGGAGCTAGTTTGGAGCCCAGGCTCTTTCATTTGGTGCTACCTGAGGTTTTGAGAAGGGCTCTATAGTCCCTCATATGTCTCAGTGACCCTAAAGTATGGCTTCTTTCACCCCATTCCCACCCTGCTCAGGCTTCTCCAATTTGTCAGTGTCACTGGTGACTCAGCACAGTCCCAGATGCCACAGTGGAGTGACTCAGGCCCAGAAGGAACAGAGGACCTTGTAATGACAGGGCTGCCCCAGGGGCAACTTCCTGGAAGATGTTTTAAAGACAGAGCTCACAACCCAAGCTTAGTCTCTGTGATCTTAATTTGTGGCTTTGTCTGATGGGACTTGCTTCCCTCTGCATCTTTCCCTGGCTGTTTATTTGGGCAGAGGCTATTCTCCCTTTTATGTCTGAGCCATTTCCTCCGGTGAGCCTTGCTGTGAGGGCTTCAGCATGCCTTGGCCCTGTGGGAAGGGCTGGGTTCTTCTCCTGAGAAGGGAGCCCTTGGGTTGGAGTGTCAGACAGTGCTGCCCCTGGCGGGGGGGGGGGCGCATCTCTGCCCAGTGCTGATCCCCATAGATCTAACTGAAACCCTTGTCAGACTTCTTTGGATTTGGGCTAATGAGATTTTTCCTTTAAAGGAACTTTCCATTGTTTGTTTTAAAAGTGAAATGAGCATTTTTTCCGACCACAGAGGCGATGCTGAAAGACTGTAATTTCTAGGATCCAAGTCTGAATTTAAAAACAAAAAGAAGAAAAGGGAGAAAAAGCCTTCCAATTAAAATGAGTCTCTTTCTTCCTCCCCTCAGGCTTTCTCCCATCTTGTCTTTGTGTAGGGAAGTCAGCAGGACTCTGATGTTTTCCTTCCACTCTAAACTCTAATGAGCAAATTCTTCTATCCTGTGTTCTCCAATAAAGTGATACATGCAGTTAATTAGATACCAGGAACTGGGAAGACCCTGAAGTTGAGATGTTGGTGCCATGCAATTTAATGCACACTTACTGTGTGCTGCCCAATGGCTAATGAATTCTTGTGCACAGCCTACTCCCTGCCCTCCGGCACCATACGAGTGTGTGTGTGTGTGTGTGTGTGTGTGTGTGTACACGTATGTGTACTCAAATTAGCATCACAGGGACTGATGCTGGATTAACTTCTTCTGTGTTTTTTTTCTCTTTCTGATGCTGGATTAACTTCTGTGGTTTTTTGTTTTGTTTTGTTTTGTTTTTTTGTTTTTTCCTTTTTCCCCTCCTAGAACAAAACAGTGGGTGCACGTGAGGCAGGACACCAAGGTGAGGCAAGTGTGATCCCTGCTGTCAGGACCACAGTCCTTGGACGATGTTCCAGGCTGGTGGAGTACGTGCTAAGCACTGTGACACAGCAACCAGCCCTGTGCTGAGACGGGAGGAAGGAGTGCTTCAAGGTCGGGAAGAAGGAACTCTTCCTCTGAAATAAAATCCTAGGGCTGAAAGCAGCAGCCAGCCCGGGGCAGACACCTGGCACGGATCTGGGAGCTCGGTGAGGCAGGGAGAAGCCAGATCACCCCCCAGCCCCCCGCAAGGTGCTGGAGAGATTGCAGACCTGAAGGGCTAGAGGCTCAGCTTCCCCAGCAGTCCTGATGCTGCCTTTCCGAGTTTGCAGCACTTGGCTGGAATGTTTATGAGATCTGGCTTATTCTCTGGTGTCTTGGCACTTTCCCCTCGTGTCCTGATTGGAACCAGGGAGGCTGTAAGTGCAAGCGTTTTTGTACCTTAGAGTAAATTATATCTGTGTTCCTGGAGAAGGCAGTGGTGAAAGTGTCTCTTGTTTCCAGTGGCCCCACTTTCCCCTCAGGAGACCCGAATTCCGAGCCGGCACTACTATAAAGTTGATGAATGCGTGCCAGGCTCTAATCCAATATGCAATTGCCCTTCTTTCTCCTCTCCTTTCTGCAGGGAAAGGAAGCTGGATTTTTTAATAAGGTAATAGCACCTCTTTTATATTTTCCTTTCATAAATTATAAGGAATTGAAAGCAGAATAAGGCAGCAGCTTGGCATAATGGAAAGATTACTGGACTGGGTGGGAGTGTAAATTGGTACAACCACTTTTGGAGAGCAAATTGGCAATATCTAGTAAAGCTGAAGCCCGGCAATGCCCCTCCCAGGCCAGTTCCCGAGAGAAGCCCTGGGCCACGTGTCTGGAAGACATGCCAGCATTGTAAGTCCATTCACAGGGCATGGAGACATTGTGTCTACTAGATACTTACTGTTGCATTATTTGTTTGAGGTGGGGGGGGAGGTGGGGAAAGAGGAAGAAAAATGTGGATCAGTAAAGCAATGAATTGTGAGGCTGGCGACATAGCTCAGTAGACTAAGCGCCTCCCTAGGCAACTGCAGGGACTAGGGTTAAATCCTGGCACCACATGCCACACTGGCTCTGCCCCCTGGCATGCTCAGCTGGCCACCAAGACCAGGCGTGGTGGTGCATTCCTGTAATCCCAGCACTGGGGAGGCTGAAAACAGGAGGATTACTATGAGCGTGAGCTGCATAGTGAGACCCTCTACCAAATACATTAAAAAGAAAAAATGAATTGTGGTGTCTGAGTGTTTGGAAATGAACAAGCCACTCATTCATTAATCAATCTAAAATCTCAGCACAACAGCACATTGTAGGAGGTCATGTACAAAGTATTTGTTCAGGTTTAAAAAATAAACAGTGATTTTATATATTATACATAGATACATGTACATGTTAGGACAGTTTAAAAAAGCTCATAGGAATGATGAAGAATTCAGGATAATGGTAATCTTTCAGACAGTGGAAATTGGGAAATGAATTGGAAGTTTGGAGACCTTCAGCTATCGAGGAAGGAAAAACAACAGTGTTTTGTAAATTATAGTCCAAAACCTATAGCCAAGTTTTGTATAATGAAGACATCCAACCACCCAGTACCACCACCACCAACAGTAAATCTAGCTGTGCTGCAAGATGGAATATCAGCGTACTTGTCTATATTCAGGGGACTGGACAGTGTCTCACTTCTGTTGCTCATTCACTGTGTGACTTTGGCCATGTCTATAGACATAGGACTTGCTTGTCATGTCCTTCATGAGACTTAGAGATCCAAAAGGAAGCTTGGGGAGGGCATACCATGAGCTTCCTGAATGTGTGTCCACAGGAGAAGAAAATCATAGTACAGAACATGTCTCTGGGCAAGGAAGTCGAAGCTGGCAGCTACCTGCCTGCTCATGGTTTCAAGGGGAGCTGCAGGAGGGCGGGGGGCAGGACCCCCACGGGGTGTAAGAGTCACTGCTCAACTTCCTAGAGCCTGAGGGCAGGGTGTCATGAAGGAGCTTGAATTGGGTGTCTGGCAGCCAGTGTCCAAGACCCAAAAATCTTAATTGGCTGTGTGGCTTTTGGCAAGTGCTTTGCCTCTTTGGTCTCCCAGTGAGAAAGTGAGTAAGGGATTCCTTTTTCTCCCCAGGGAAGGAGTCTGTGAAAGTGAGATAAAGCAGTGTCCGTGAACATGGTATAGAATGGAGGGCACTGCCATCTTTGTCCTTCTCCATATCATGTAGCCCAGTTGTTAATCCATAAGCAGGCATCAGCTTGACAAGGTACCCTCTCTCTGCTATCCTTATATCTCTCCCTAACCATGCTCACTTGGAGCAAAGAGGCTATCTCCAGCTGCAGGTAAGTATATGGATTCCTCCATTGATGCAGTGTTGATGGCATGCTTTGGAGGGCGGGGGTCCTGCTTACAGAGGGTTTATGTCTGATGAGGGGAAGATGGAAAATATTCAAGTGCATTAACAAGATAATGTTGAATGATTCAAGGTAAATGAGCCACATGGCTGAGGTTGAGCAGAAGAGATCCGTGAAGTCAGTGAGTCCTGCCCTGAAGTGACACTGACCTGAGATGTGAATGACAGGTGGGACAACCATGGTTTCTCTACAGGGAGGCTAGAAGGAGAATTTAAAGGCTCAGACTGGCAGCAACATGGTCTTAGGCTAAGTAGTCGTTGGGAGTTTGAGAGGGTCACTGCAGGCTACCGTTTGGCTTGACGGGTAGGTGGGGAGGAAAACAGCTTCCTGTGTTTTTGGCCCCAGCATGTAGGTGGGTGCCGGGACATTTACTGTACTTAACAGAAGTTGTTTGTGGAAGAAAAAGGTTGGCCATGAAATGAAGATGCCACATAGAAAGCTGATTATGTCTGATGCTCATTGAAAAATCAGGATTAGATAGATAAATTGGTAGTCACTGGCAAAGAGACAGTGTTCAAACCCACAAGACTACTTGTCTTGGATACTTTTCTCAATGCTGAGACAAAATACCCAATACCTAAAGTTAAAGGAGGAAAGGTATTTTTATTTATTTATTTATTTTAAAGAAAATAAGAAATAGCAAGAAAATACATTAGAAATGATACAGAATTTCACCAAGTAAAATGATAGCAATTCAACAATAGTTGTTATATTGCATATAGTTGTTTTCAAATTAATTATTCAGATTACCAGATATCAGCATGCAAAAATAGTCAAAAAATTTAAAAAGAAGAGGAAAATAATTTAAGCATTAACTGTTCCTTTCAATAGACTAGCAGAAATCAGTAGTACAATTATCCAAGTTATCCTGCATGTGTACCTCCCTTCCTCTCCCCCTCCCTTTCCCTCTTCTTTCTCCCTCCTCCGCCCTCTCTCCTTCCCTCCTTCTTCCCTCCCTCTCCCTGTCCCCTTTGCTCTCCCTCCCTCCCCCTTCTGCCCCCCTCTTTTCCTTTCCTTCATCCAAGTTGCTCCAGCTCACAGTCTGCAGAGGTTTCAGTTCATAGTTTGCTGGCTGCAAGGCAAGCTGACTTGACAGAGGACTACTGCAGAAGAAAAACAATCCATGGCCTGCAGAAGGCAGCAGAGCAGTAAGGTAGCTTGTGACAGCCACAGCCCTCTTTGTGCACCTTGTAGTCTCCCCAGGCTATACACCCTTAGGGTGGGTAGCACTTACACCCAGAGTGGGCAATCCCATTATCCATACACAGAACTATTCCAAGCCAATCAATAGCTATGACTGCAGGAGGCTTTGGTGGGCGGACATCTAAACACAAGCTGTAACATTGCTGTCCCAGGGAATGCAGAGAAAACCTAGGATGAATCTTTGGGTGTCTCAGTATTATATGTTTGATTGGAGGAGGAAGAGCCAGCAGAGAAGCAATAGCGAAAATATTGAAGAAGCCAGATAAGGATAGTTGGAATAAACCTGGGTGTGAAGAACACAGTGATCAATTTCCAAATGCTGTGATAGGTTGAAAAGGAGAAAGAATTGGCAGTATATTTGGTAAAGCACAGCCAGCGAGGACCTGCAAAGGACAGGAGGAAGCCTTGAGAATGGGCTCTGGAGCGGGTCATCTAGGAGCTTTGTGCTACTGGGTCGACATTCTAAGGACAGAGCTAGGAAATATATTATTTTTTAATAGAATAAAGAACTATGAATTGATATTATTGATTTTTCAATGTGGATGTAAGAGTACAACAAAACAATGCAGTTTAAGATTTTTTCTTTTTAAAAATTGATCTGTGCTTATAATATGTAATATTTACATTCTTTTTTTAAAATACGTATTTCAAACAGTGTCTACAGGGCTCACTACACAGGTCAAACTTGTAGTGATTTTCCTGCTTTTAGCCTAGCCTCCCTAGAGCTGGGATTACAGGCGCGTGCCACCACACCCAGTCTCAGTCACTGTCTCAGCGTGCCCCGGGATTGGGGCCAGCAGGGCAGGCCAAGGCTTGAAATTATTTACTTTCTTTTTGGGGGAATTGGCACATATGTATCATGTATGTATGTATCATTTTTGAGCTCTCTTTTCTTTTCCCTACCTTTCCCTGATCCTCTTTCTCCAATAAGTCTGCGTCCAGGTTTCCTACAATCTCTCCTTTTACTTTATAGTTTAAATTACTTAAATGTTGAGATTTTCATGATGGAAAAACCATGCAATATTTTTCTTTTCGTATCTGAATTATTTTATCCTAACGTGTACTGAAAATCCATCTCTGGGCAAATGAACTCATTCTCCTTTGTGGCTGAATAAAATTCCCTTGTGTGAATATACTGCATTTTCTTGATCCTCCTCTTGTCTGTCGACAGGCAGTTAGCCTGGACTTAGGAGCCAGCTATTTGGAATGGTGCCGCTGCACATGTATTGCTATAGTATTGTACCTTTAACTCTTGGAAATATATCCAGGAGAGGTATCGGTGGGTCCAATGGTATTTCTGTTTTTAGTGTTTTGAGGAAACTACATACTGATTTTATTAGTTTACATTTTGGCTAACAAGTAGAAGGCATTCCTTTTTTTTTCTCTGCATCCTTGCCAGTAATTTGTCATTCTGTTTCTGTTGATCTTGATGGTAGCCCTTCTGAGTGGCAGAAGAAAGACCCTCAGAATAGTTTTGATTTGTATTTCTCTAGTAGCTAAAGATGCTGAGCATTTCGTTGTGTACTTACTGGTCATTTGTATCTCTTTTTTGGAGACTTGCCTCTTGGGTTCTGTTACTGGATTCTGAACTGCTGGAGTCTGCTTCTAGAGGTGGTTTTAAGGATTTTTCTGCCCTGAACAAAGAGTTGGTCCAGACAAGCTCAAAAAGTACCAAGGTTTTAGATTTATTGAAGGTACGAAAAGAACCATGCTCTGCAGAACAAGCGTGGGCAATCAACAGGAGGAAAAGACGTCCGCCTTACAGGGTGTATAGATTATTGTGAAAGCAAATGCAGTGGCCAAGAGCTCAGTGGCAGCACTCTTTCACATCTCTTATTGCTCAAGCTGACGTCAGGACTAGGCCATCCTATCAAAAACTTGCAAGAGTTGAAAGTAGACCTTGGGAAATGGCCTGTGCAGGCATCCTGGAACTCTGTAATCAGCAGGTCATGCCTGCTTTCCCAGCCAGTTTGCCACGCCCTAATCTCATGCCCCAATTCATTTGTACCTGCTTTTTTAAAAAATTGGGTCATTTATTTATTGGTGGGCTTTGTTTTAGTTCTTTATATATTCTAGATATTAGTTCTCTGTTAGAGGAGTGGCTGGCAAAAATTTCTTTTCATGTAGGTTGTCTCGATTCTATTCTTTCCTTTCCTTTGATACAATCTCATTTTTGATTCTTGGTATTATTTCTTATGCTATTGGAGTTTATTGTGGAAGTCCTTGCCTGTGCCTAGGGAGTCAAATGTTTCTTATCTTCCAGCAGTTTTCAGCTTTTTTGTTTTTTATATCTAGGTCTTTTATACATTCAATTTAATTTTAATCCAGAATGAGAAATAGTCATTTCATTGTTCTATGTGTGGCTAACCAGTTTTTCTAGCACCATTTCTTAAAGAGCCTGTCTTTTCTATAGCATATGTTTTTAGTCCCTTTGTTGATGATCACATGACTAAAAATTAGTGAAGTTGGTTCTGTGTCTTCTATTCTGTTGGCCTATATGTCTATTTTTGTGCCAGTACCATGCGTGGTAGTACAGTAAAACAGGAAATCCAAGATTGGGATACTTCTCACTTTACTGTTTTTGCCAAGATTGCTTTGGCTATTTTGGGACTTTTCTGGCTTCACATGAATTTACTGATTTCTCTTTCTAGTTTGGTGAAGAATGTTGTTGATATTTTAATATGAATTACACTGAATCTGTAGATCACTTTGATAATATGATCACTGTAATGATAACTGATCTGCCCCAGAAACAGAGGTTGTTTTCCCACCTTTTAATAGCTTGTTTCTTAAAGGTATTACAGTTTTTGTTGTAGAGGTTTTCCACCTCCTTAAGTTGACTCTTAGGCATTTAATTTTATTTTAAAGCTATTGTGAATGAGATTTTGCCCCTTAATTTTTTTTCTCCATGGGTTCATTACTGGTGTACAGGAGTGTTGTGGCTCTTTGTGTGATTTTATATCCTGCCATTTTACTGAATTTGTTTATTACCTCTGAGAGTCTTCTGGGGTGTCTTTTGAGTCTTTCATGTAGAAGAGTACATCACCTGCAAATATAGCTTGGCTCCTTTGTTTCCTGTTTGTAGCCCTTTTATTTTTCTTGCCTGATTGCTATGGCTAATGTTCCTAGTGCTATATTGGAGAGGATGGTGAGAGGGACCACCCTTCTGTCATTGCTGTGAGAATCTGCTGCCACCGCTGATCTGACAGCATGTAGGCCTCGCTAGTGTGAGTGATAGGGAGTGGCTACACACACAGACGAACTGCGTACTTGCCTGCTACTCACTACACTTGGATTGTTTCTGGGATTGGGAGCTTGCCTGCCGTACAGGGTAGTGAGCCTGCATGTGGAGCAACAAGTGGAAACTTGAGGAAGGCTGGATATTAAGAACCTAGAAGACTTCCAACGAATTTACATTTAGATTAATTCCACAGCTAAATAAAGTGTTTTTGCAAAAGGAAGCTATAGGGAGAGCCTGTCAGCTAATGGATATGTCAGGGCAGGCCTGGGTCACTCAGTCACTTTACTGCTATGCCTGTAAGCCATAGTCAGAAACAATCCCTGACTCAGTTTGCATCAAGAAGGATTTCTCCCAGAAGAGACTTTTTGTGCTTCCATTTAGCTATAGATGCTTCAAATTTGTTCTGGTTTGTCACTGAGTAGCATTCTATTATGCATAGATACTATAATTTCTTTATCTAGTTTTCTGTTGGTAGGTATGTGGGCTGTTGCCAAGATTGAGCTATTATGAATTGTACTGCTGTAAACATTGTTGTACATGTATTGCTGCTGTTTGATGACTTAAACCTTTTCGGGAAGAACCATAGGAGGGGGATAGCTGGGTCATATGGACTTCTAATTTTAGTTCTTTCAGAAATCTCCAAACTGATTTCCATAATAATTGTACTTATTTATATTCCTACCAACAATGGAGGTTCCTATTTCACCACAGCCATGCCAGCATTGGCTATATTTTTATTTCTTGATAATTGCCATTCTTTCTAGAGTAGGATGGGATCTTGGTGTCTTTTTCTTTTTCTTAATGGCTTCGTTTGCATTTCTCTAATGGTTAGAGAGGTGGAACTCTGAGGGAAATAAACTCGAGACACAGACTTAAACATCTCTCATTTGAGTAAGGCAAAGTGTAAACTGAGACAGAAATGAAAGATAGATCCAGATGAGAGAATGGATCTTTTGTAGATTGGAAGGGATCCATAAGAGCAGAGGTGGAGGGTTAGGGGGAGAAATGAGTGGAGTGAATGGATGCCAGGTACAAGTCCTAATAACCTCAGGGAACATGAACATCATATGTCATAAAAGTGAACTAAGATTAATGTTGGTAAGAATGAAAAAGGGGAAGGGAGAGCTAGAGGAGAGAGAGAGGGGGAGGGAAGGAGATTTTTTTTTTTGCATTGTGTATTAGTTCTCCAAGATAATTATAAAATGCATATACTGCAGATAGGTACATACTAATAAAATAAAAATTAAAAAAAATCAAATAGAAGAGACTTTCTGTGGGAGGAATAGGATTGATGAGAGTCAGAGATTTGTCTGAGAGAGCTGACTGCACTGCCTACTGGATGAAAGCCCTCAGACCACACATACAGTCCCTGTGAACCTCAGTTGAATCATTTGTACAATAGGCTAGTAGGCCTAGCCCTACTTTTCAGAGTTGTTGAGGGGTGCATTCAGACAGGAGATAGGGAAGATTTGGGCCGTGAAGGTGCTCTAGACGGAGGGGTGTGGTCCCTTCCTCCTCTGGTGCTGTGTTATTAGGGGCAAATTGCTCTCTGCCAAAGGTTTTCAAAGAAGTTGGCCAGGAGTAACTTACCCAGGAAACTCTTTCCTGGAGATGGTAAATAAAGAAGAAAAACTAACTGAAAACCAAGAAAGTCGATGAAATATCTGGCTTTTAGTAGTTAATGTGGAAAGAAAAAAATCTTCAGAATAAACAGCAGACTTAGAGATATGCAGGAGAAAATGCGATGTGGTACAATACTGGAACCCATCATGATTACGTGCTCGCTGCCAGCAGCATGAACTGGCAGCATTAAGTCCTGCTAGACAGAACTAGCACTGCCCTTCACAGACGAGCACACTGGGTTCCCAGAGGTCACATGTCGGCAGCTGGCACTGTGCAACCAGGACGGTTCCCACTCCTTCACATTGTCCCCAAGTCCGAAGAGGTTCTGCAGACTCGATCAGGTAGCAGACACGAGTGAGTCCCACATGTCATTGTGTGGCTTCAGGAGTACTAGGAGGCCTGTTCCCAGAGTGGCTTCAGCGCAGGTTTATGACATGCCAGCAGACACACCCACAATGCGTCTGGACAGATACCAGGATCACCACTGAGGACTTGCTGAGCGCCTTGGGAAAAGGCCTGGAGCGCTGGCCATGTTCTGTTGTTACTTGCTCTTTAGCCATCAGAAAGCAGAAGTATACTGCTGTTACTGGTTTTTAACCTGCCCTCAGAAAAACTGAGTCTCATTTTCTGTTGGAGAACCACGTGGGCATCCCCAGTTCATGTCATGGTTCAACCTGTGTGGCCTTAATCCTTGTGTCCCTCCGATTTCATTTGTAAGAGGGAATTGAAACATCTGGCTTGTAAGACAGATAAAATAGGATTGAAATACACATACATATACATATATTTTTAGATATAGGGGGCAGTTGGGGTCCTTTTATGTTTCTACCACAGAAAGTTCTGTTCCTTTCTCTAATTTCCTTTCCCATTTCATCAGCAGATGAAAACTGACAGGCATCAGCTGGACCCTGAACTTCTAATTTAGAAATCTTAGCTTGAAACCATAATAGGGAGAAATGTTCCTTTCTAGTTTGAGAGAAAGTAAAAGAATGATGACTGCAAGTTGCTTAATTATTACATATAATTCTATACTTATTACATATAAATACTTTATTACTTTTATTTTGCCCTAGAGGAGAATAAATGACTTAATTCTCTTTCCATTCTTTCTCTAGTTGAAATTTTTGCTCGTTGGCTTCCCTGCCTACTCCTTTCTTATAAAACATCTCTCAGGTGATGAAACCCCGGAGCAGAGCAAGCAACCGAAGGGACCCTGGAGCGTCTGCGGAAAGCAGCGGCTAGGGAGGCTGGGAGGGCATTTGTTCAGTGTCCTTAGTTCTGCCTTTCCGAGTCCAATGTGTGTTATTTCCACTGGGCGGGAGCCAGCACTGAGTCCTCCCTGTTGTGTCCAACCTTGAACATTTCTCTGCGATTATGTTTCATCCAGGGATTAGCAAAATGCAGAGGGGAAAAACCTGAGAAGGTGTCTGGCACAGGGCTTGGTGCTGCGTTAGCACAAATCTGCCGGCGTGCTGGGCTAATTGGAGAGCAGTGAGGGAGCCGCAGCAGCCTCCGTCTTAGCTCACTGTAAATGGGCTATTTATCAAGCATCAGGCTTTTCTGTTTATTTTTATAATCTTCAAGGAAATACCAAATAAACAAGTGTTTCTCACTCTCTCTCCCTGATCTCTCCATCACTCGGCTGTCAGGAGATCTGAGGGCAGCTAGAGAGAGCACAAGCTGGGTCCTCCTTAGACTTGCTGAGCGGCACCACAGCAAGTTGGAACGAATCTCCAGGATACACTTTTCTCCTTTTTATAAGGAGATATATCCATTTAGCTGCTAGAGGCAGAGGACATAGCAGTTCCCAAAGAGACTGCTGACACAAAGTTCTGCTACCTAAGACCTGCTATTGGCAGGGCACTGCCCACCCCAGTGACACACTATGTGAGGCAACTCAGAGGGGTCCGTTACTGCCTATGCTCACGCCATGCCATGCCAGACCTGGCCTGCTTGTGCTGCCCCTCTTGAGAGTGAAGCCTTTAGTGGAACAGATGTAGAACAAAGGCATGCCAGGAGGTGAGCAAAGGAGGCAGTGTGCAGAGCTCCAGCCTTTTACAGTCCTCCTCCAAGGCCAGGGGGAAGCAGCGTTTTAGCAGGTTCTGCACCACCACCCAGTCGCTGCAGGAGCAAGAGCTCCCAGGTCAAGCAAGTTTCGTGTTAAACCTTCTAGGCTCTTGGTTGTGTTTAAGTGGTTTGTAGCACAGTCAAGGAGTGTGTGAGGTCATCAGTTGGTCCTGTACAAGCTGATGGAGGGCTGTCATCCTGAGGAAAACCCCAGCAATCTGAGATGGCAAGGAGTTACTAGGAGTAGGGCACATAGACTTAGCGTAAAAATGACAGGTCTGAGGCTGGGCTATGTAGCTGAGGCTTGAATGTGACTACGGAAGTGGAAAGATGCTCCAAGCTGGGCCGGCTGAGAGACCAGGTTTAATAAGAAACTAGACAGGACAAATACAGTCCCGTGCCTGAGGCCATGCAGGACGCAGCAGCCCCTGGGGATGTTTGGATTCCAACTCCGGCCAAAGAGAGCAGCATGCCCAGAGTGGGGTCAGGCTCCATTCGATCGCCATGGAGTCCTACCCAGGCCCTCTGCAGACACAGAGCCCTCCCTCCTGTGGAGGAAACCACTTAATAACACGATGCCATTATTCCCAAGGGGATTGCCAGGATGCAGACCAGTGGATACAGCCCTGAGCTTGCCGTTGGAAGACAGTGTACTCCTGATACTGCATATGCTACTTCTTGGCAGCTGTTTTAACGTATTACAGCCTTTGGTTTCCTTATCCAGAGAGCGTGTATATTGGGCATATTATTTAAAAATAACAAGAGCTATCATTAGAGTACGGTACATGGATGGCAAAAAATACTCAGACTTTGTGTTTCCTGGAAGTAGAGCTGCTCCTTTCCTTACTTCCTGAGTATGGGTTGTGGTGGGCCTTACACTGCGCCAGTTCTGTGCCTGGGGCTCCGTTGCTTGCGCTTCCTCAGGAGCTCCACTATAGAACAAGCCTGGGCTGAGGGTGAGGCCACTGCAGCCATCGCAGCCCAGACCCAGCTGTTGATCCCCCCATGACTGGAAGAACTCTGGACTCACCAGCTTATGGTTTTAAGCTGTTGAGTTTTAGAATGTTCTTTAGGTGGTAATAGCTAACTGACACAGGGTTTGTGGAAGATTTTGCCAAAAATTAGAACGAATTTAGGTACACCAGTATTTGATGCGATAGCATGTAATTCATTGTCACAGAGCAGCAGTGTGGCAGCCGCCTTGCAAGCTCCCACCACACTCGAGGGCAGGGAGCAGAGAGAGCACGTGAGCCAGTGTCTTAGGCAGACTTGGGTTCGGAATAGTGTAATATTAGTGTGTGAGAGGCAGGCTCTGAAAGGAAATCGGTGTTTGAGGTTTATAAAAAACAATTTATTGCAACAATAAGTGATTTTTTTTCCCCGTGGAATCTATTTAAGGTGACATTCCACATTGAAAATGTAATATCCCAAAATACAGTTCTGATTCTTGCCTTAAAGATTTACCAGATTCACATCCTTTTTGCAAAGATAAACTCCAAGCATGGGCTCAAAGGCTCTGTGTCATCTCCAGTGTATCCTCAGCTCGGGTTCAGTAGGACAGAGAAGCAGAGGGAAGTCATAAACAGTGCATGGGGCTAGACTTAGGACAGCTGACAGGACCGTTGAACTGTCTCTGTGCAGATGCACATTAGCCTAAATCACTGTGCAGTGTGTGTGGTAAAGAGAGCCAGGCCTGGGCTGGAGAGATGGCTCAGTGGTCTAAAGCACCTACTTGGAACAAGTTTAGCAAAGAACAG
>NDGN011373905.1:0-13624 GCA_002564285.1 Tympanoctomys barrerae
AACTCAGGCCCTTGCACTTGCCAGGGAAGCGCTTATTCCACTGAGCCATCTCCCCGGCCAATAGGAAGTCTTTTAAAAAGCATTTAAAGAGATTATAATGGCTGGCCAGATAGCTCAGCAAATTAAAGAGCCTGCTTAGGCAGACGCAGGGACTGGGGTTTGATTCCCGACATGCTGTGTCGGCCCTGCCCCCGGGGTTGTGATGAGATGTGACTGAGACTGGGCATGGTAGCATGCACCTATAATCCCCGGGCTTGGGAGGCTAAAAACAGGAGGATCGCTACGAGTCTGATCTGTGTAGTGAGACCCTGCAGACCCTGTACTAAATATATTTTTTAAAAAAGGAGAGAGATGATAACCTAAAGAACATGCCACAGAAATGGTACATGGTTCCTCAACCCTCAGAAGTTTATAATCCAAACTTCCTAGGAAAATGCCTGCAAAATCCTTGACTATATCACCATATAAGGGTATTTAAATGGAAAACTTACAGAAGAAGATTTGGAAGAAGTAAACCTTCAAGACTTTCAAAGGCCCTATTCCTAGAAGTGGTTCACATTCTATGCTTATCAGGAAGCATGTATTATTATTATTTACTTGGTATAGGGTCTCACTATGCAGCTTGGACTCACAATAATCCTCCTGTTTTCAGCCTCCCCAGCGCTGGGATTACAGGTGTGCGCCACTATACCCAGACTTGGTGACCGGCTCAGTGAGCCTGGAGGCGGGGCCAGCACGTCATGTGGTGCTGCAGATTGAACCCCAGTCCCTGTGCTTGTCTTAACAAGTACTTAGTCTGCTGAGCTATCTTGTCAGCTCTGTATTATTATTTTTTTAGGGAGTTAGCACAATAAACCTCTCAGTGACAGGGACAAGGTCCCTATGAGCATGTTACCGCCAGCCCATGTGCTGCCTTGTACAACTGGCTCGCTACAGCTGTAAGGCTGTCCTGTGGCATACACTAGAGCCACCACACAGCTTGTTTTCTGGAAGACTCACTTTAAGGTGAAAGCAGGCCACTATGGGTAGCTTCTTCATGGTGAGCTGCTTGGTGGACTCCTGGTAGCTATGGCAACCGCTGCACTTGATCTTGGCACTGCTCCCTAAGTGCTCTGGTCTGGTAAATCTACAAGGCATTAAAAATTATGATTTTAAGAAAACAAGATGGGAAAGGTAAGGGTCAGAAAAAAGAAGACAAAGACATTTTTTTACTTCTCCTGGGTTAATTTCCCCAATAAAAAACCCCAGCCTATGGTTAGTTTCATGATCAAAACATGAGAAACTATTTTCTTCTTCATCTTCTTTAAGCATTTCATTTAAATGCGTCTTTGTTTGTGCATTTCATTTACATGAAAAGTCTGAGGAAATGATAATTTCCCAACTGCCGTATGTGCTAGCATTACAATTTGTTCCACAATAAAATCTTTAATATATTCTACAAAAACTTCACACTAATGTTTAGAACTGTCTTACCATAGCAACCAACAACTGGAAATAACCCAAACCACATTTAGTAGGTGAATATTTGAACAAACTGTGGTTCACCATCTCATGCAACTCACCAGAAATCAAAAGGAATGACAACCTGGTATTAAGATGGGTAGGAAAAGTCAATCCCCACAGGTTACATGTTTTATAATTTCATTTACGAAACATCCTGACAGCTGCAGTTTATGGAAAGCAGTTTTCCATTGCTATGGTGGACAGGAGTACTGGGGGAGAAAATAGGGGGTGGGCAATCATGTCTGGCAGGGACCCTGTGGGGACAGAGATGCTGTGCTATGGCTGCTGACTGCATCAGTGTCAGCACCCTGGCTGTGGCAGGCACCTCTGCACTGTACGATGTCATCCCTGGTAAACTGGGTGTAAGATACACATGAAATGTGTGTACTCTTACAACTGTGTGGGAACCTACAATGATCTCAACATAAAAGGTTTAAATTTCAAAAATTCAAATATGTAGAAAGATGGGTCATTTTTTAGCAGTGAGCCAAATTTGTCCTAAGAAGGCTGTGTTAGGTCAGTAAGTTTTTTTAGCTTAGATGGTAGCTGAGGATGAACTACATACAAAACAAAAATTATGTGTATGCTAAATTTAAAAACAAGTCTTTTCACAACCAGCTATGGAAAAACATTAGTTATCCTTTGGAAAGGTTCCCCCAGGGTCGGGTAAGAGCTGCTCTGACCAAAGCCAATCCACCTGATGACTGGCTTTGTGTCAAGTCTCAGCAGGACGTAAAAAGGACCCTTTGCTTTTAAGCTGGAGATGGTCACAATCCTTGCAGCCTCCTGGGGCTGCCAGAGCAGGTGCCTGCACAGGTTAACTCCATGAAGTGTTGTTCTTCCGTTACCAAACTGGTTTTACTAAAATTTATGACTACATTGATTTGTAAAGATTCCCTTGGACTTCTGAAAAAAAAAAAAAAAAAAAAAGATTCCCTTGGACAATGGTTTTGGCTGTTTGCTTGTTTTCCAAACCAAAAATCTAAAGCTCCACTTACTATCTGGACCTAAAAGTACAACAAAAAAGGTCAATTTTAAAAGTCTACACATGCAACTCCGCTGATTGTGCAGTAGGATAAGCAAAGAAAAACCCACACCTCCTTCAAGTAAAATTTCCACTTGGCAGGAGCTTCCCTGTAGTGACTCTCATTAATGTAAGTGATGAGGTCCAACCATACTACTTGTCTAAATCAATGATATTGTAAAAGAATAAATTAAACAATGTCAGTGAAAACCACCACAAATGTTTAGGTCACCTGCAGAAAATGACACATACACAGGGAATCAGAAGACCTCTTGGTTTATACTTGGGTGTAAGTCATCAGCTGCAAAAGGAAAGGAAGCTTCAAGGTTTGCTGTGGTTCTGGGTTCACTTATGTGAGGGACGGTGGGGGAGACTGTGATACCGATGAGCTACCACGCAAAGCTCACAAATAGAAATACCTAATCATCATGCCAAAAAGGCAGACTAGTGACAGCTACTGCACATGCACTAAAACCAAACACTACCTTCTCAGTGCTCTAACCTGGACTTTAGAAAGAGAATGCTGCCCTGGTCTGGCCTTGAATGTAGGACTCTGTGCTGACCAGTCACAACTTCTCCACAGCCCTCCTATAAGAAAGATGCAGCTTCCCCTGAGCAGGTGGCCTCACCTCCGCAGGCAGTCCGTGAGTGTTGTAGTACCCGATGCATGGCTTTCCCCATTTACCACGCTGCCCTCGCTCCCTGGACTTAAGGGCCAGAATGGGGTGGAGGAGCCAGGCAGGTCTAAACTGATGTCCCAGAAGGGGTCTATGGTAGTGGAGACTCCACTGCAAAAAAGGAAGTGAGAGCATGAGGATTATGTACTAGGCTCTGAGGCACCCCTGTGTCCCAGTGGCACCTCAGGCTACAGTTTTCACATGAATACATCCTGTGCTCCCCAGGAGGCCTGAGGGAGAGACATGTACAGCCTTGGTGAGACAAGAGAAGCTCTTTAGGTAGTTTGTAAATCTGGCAGATCATCTTCATTCAAGAACTTCAGTGAACTTCTGGAATCCATGGCCTAAAAGCCCTAAATCCCTAGATCTTTCTGGGTCTGTGAAGGAACTGGAATGTCATTACCCAGAAACGGGGCACCTCCACCCTGGATGATAATAAACTCTCATGCACACATCATGCCAAGCTTGTACCCACCAGGCTTGGTAGCCCCTCAGAACATGGAAGGCTGAGCTACATAAAGTCAATTTAAAAAGGAACTTGATGAGATACTTAACAATGAAAAATTTGCCACCAATACAGAAGACAACAAAAGGAGCTCTGACCAGCTCAGGGCCAAGATGCAAAATGATCTTTGCCATATAAAAGAAAATAAAGCTGGATATGGTGGCACACATCTGTAAGCCCAGGACGTTAGAGGTTAAGGCAGGAGCACTGCCCCAAGTTCAAGGCCAGTCTAGACTGACAGTGGTAGCACACTTTTTCTAGGCCCTCACAAGGACAGCAGGTGGCACTCTGTTATTGACTCTGAACAACTTTAGTCGATATAACATTAGTGGATCAGGGTTTTAAGAAACTGAATTGTACTAAAAATACTAGCATGTGGGTAGATAAGCGTTGACCTAATGTACCAATGGACCTTTCTCCTGGTTCTCAAGCTTGATGTGCTAAGCAGAAATTCCACCTGTAAAGAACTGGGACGCTATATGCAAGCAAAGGGGGAAAAAAAAACCATAAAATAAAAATGGAAGCATGTATGTAAAAATTATGCCATCGGTGATCCAGCTTTTCCTGAAAGAATTATTTTATTTGATTCCAGGTGCTGAGAATTGACAATGGTGTGACTGTTTAAACAAAACAGGTATCTCAACTGGTGGCTGCTGCATGTGCTGCACTATATAAAAGCCAAATAATCCTGTGTCCATCTCCAAGGAGTGTCAGAGAACACTGAGTACCATCTTGGCTCAAGGATCTTATCTTATCTTATCTTTTTTCTTTCTTTCTTTGAGACAGGGTCTTGCTATGCATTTTGGGCCAGCCCTTGTGCTCACTTTTATAGCCCAGGCTGGTCTTGAACTCTCAGTGATCCTCCTGTCCCAACCTCCCGAGTGCTGGGATTATAGGTGTGCACCACCACACTAAGTTCCAGGGCAGGGAGGTTCCAGGTCTGCCTTGGCATATGGGCCCCGGGACCGAACTTGGGACCTTGTGCTTCCCGGGTAGGTGCTTATGCCTCTGAACTATCTCCCCAGCCCCATTCTTTCCTTTCTTTCCTTAGATCAATTTTTAAAACTTCTCAGGGCGTATCATTTTCATTCACTGGGAAATGCAGCATGATACTGGTACAGTCCAAAAAGGCTGATTCTGTATGTTGACTGGACACACTTACTGGCAGACTTGGCAGGTGACATCAGACTGCAGCCCACCTGTGAAGATCTGGTCGATGATGCAGTTGCAGTGATTAGGGTTGTTCGCCTTCTTCCCATTGTCATCACCTGGGGATAGAGCAGGGGTTTGTGATTAGACTGTGAACCACCAAGTCAGCAGACACAAAATTCCCACACCTCACCAGAGAAGCAGGAAGCCAGGCGGGTGGGCACTATGAAAAGTCCATAAAGATGTATGCAACTTCAAGAGAGGTTTGGCAAAGGAGCTTGCTGTTCTTTAAATTTGATGAGGTAACTGAAAATCCAGATTTCTAATGTTACTTTTCCTTTTCCTCTAAAGTGTTTTAGCAACAAAATACATCTAATGCTCAAGAAATCAACAGATAGACTGAGACTGGGCATAGTGGTGCATGCCTGCAATCCCAGTTCTTGGGAAACTGAAAAACAGGAAAGATCACCAAGAGTCTGATCTGTGTAGTGAGACCCTGTACTAAATACTTTAAAAAAAAAAAAAAAACTCAGCAGGTAAGGTTATGGAGTCCCTTTTTCGTATATGGAGTAAGTGAATAAAAAGCTTTCAAGTTAGCCTAAAATGGGTCAGATATTCTATGAAACAACCTCTATCTCCCTGCTAATGTGATAAGCTGGTATCCTTCTTCAAGGAAGTCTTGCAATTCTGCCTTGCCTTCCTGGATTCCTGTATCCAGAACAGCTATATCTCCCTGTGAGTCTGAGACCAGCCTAGGATACATAGCGAGTTCAAGGCCAGACTGAACTGCATAGTGAAACCCTGTTTCCAGAACAAAACAAACTGGATAGAAGGGAACTGCCTAAAACTAGCTGTAGATAACTACAAATAACCCATGGGTAACCAACAGTTAACCAGGTAACTTTCATTACCTCAGAAGAGTTCTCAGGTATGAGGTGGAACCTCATATCCTCAATATCATAGAGGACCTGAGTAAGAGTGAAAACCCTGACTCCCTCTCAGACCTACTGAACCACACATGGAAACCTCAAGTTGACAACCAGGTCCAAGGAGGGAACCATTCCTTAGTCTTACCTGCAGGTCATTTTCAACACAGGGACTCCTC
Organism: Tympanoctomys barrerae; assembly: GCA_002564285.1. Taxonomy (NCBI): domain Eukaryota; kingdom Metazoa; phylum Chordata; class Mammalia; order Rodentia; family Octodontidae; genus Tympanoctomys; species Tympanoctomys barrerae. The sequence goes on from NDGN011373905.1 coordinate 5,964, forward strand.
CATGAAGGGACAGGGAGGGAACCAACTGGCCCAAGTCATTTCCACTCAGCTTCCCACCCCAGGAGTTGCTATATCCCCCAACTACCAATATTCCTCAACCCTCAGGGGACATCGTCCTGTGGGGCCCAGCTGTGGTGCTGTTATGAGAGAACTAGACTCTGGGTCAGGAAAGCAGTAACAGAGCATAGTACTGTCCTCTGCCCTACTCCAGAGCAGCAACTGGTCCTTCTAGAGGCCCTCCAGGGGAGGATAGTAGTGATCAGTAAAACTCAGAAGCCTCAGGCTTGGTAACCCAGAGGATCCTCACAGCAGCCACAGCAAGCAGAGGCTGTAAGGTTTTGCTGCTCACTATGGCAGGCCCCAAAGGACCCCCACCACCATGCTGCTGCACCCCCAGTGAGTTCTAAGGACAACACATGAAACTTTCCTCCTCCTAACAGCAAACTATAAAGAATCACCTTGAGACAATTATAGCATTTTTCCTACTGGAAAGGCAACAGGATTATGCAGCCTATAACACACAAATCAGAGATGTTCCCTACACGATTTTGCACAAATTCCTATCACCATGTTAGTGAAGGCCACTCACCTTTGCAATGTCGGTGCAGGACGTCTAGTGCCGCGATGAGAAACTCATGCGCATCCTGCTGCTCGTAGCCTGCCAGGTGGCGTGCGTGGGTCCACACCAAGTGCAGCAGCTTGTATGGGATGTGTGGAGACCGGTGTCCAGAATAAAACTGGAGAAGGAAGAGGGAAAACTTATAGGAACAGGTGCAAAGTACCTTTCTTAGAAAGACAATACTAAATCAAAATTTTAAGAATAATCATGAGTAAAAAAATGGCATGGTAAGCAATATGCTGTTACTGATAGACTAGCAGTGTAGCTCAGTGGTAGAGTGTCTAGTTCAAAGCCCAGCATCAGGAAAAAAAGTCCCAAAGTTAGCTTTGTTCTTTCAGGCTCCAAAAAGGTCCACATACTCACACTCATGGAGAACAACTGACAGCTGTCAACAAAGCAGCAGCATGACAGCAAGGAAGCAAAAATCTCCTTTGCATTTCAACAGGATATTTTAAAAAATTTATATTGAATTCCAGAATTTATATTTTTAAGACAATAAAAGGGGAAAGGTGGGAAAAAGCTGTAATTGAGTATTCTTCATTCAAAAATCCAAAATTCAAAATGTGGCTGGGGAGATAGCTCAGTAGAATAAGCACTTGCCTGGCAAGCACAAGGGCCTGAGTTCAATCTCTGGTTCTGAGGGAAAAAAAAAAATTCAAAATGCTCCATAATCTAGAGTGGTTTTGTTGTTGTTTTCACTGTATTTTGTACAGGGTCTCACTACACAGCTCAGACTCATAATGATCCTCCTGTTTTAGCCTCCCCAGAGCTGGGATTACAGGGGTGCACCACCAAGTCTGGTCTTGGTGGCCAGCTCAGTGTGCCCGGAAGTGGGGCCAGCACAGCATATGGTACTAGGGATCGAACCCTGGACCCTGTGCTTGCCTAAGCAGGCGCTTAGTCTGTTGAGCTATCTCGCCAAGACCACTTGAAGTTTTGAGCACACAATACATGTTGGAGTATTCATTTTTTTGATCAGGGATATTCAACAATAAGGTCTATGCACATACTCTAAAATCCACAACATTGAAATCTGATATTCAGCCTGCATGTCATCTGGTAAAAAGAATTAGGAGCACATATCAATAGACAAGATGAAGAGGATGACTCAGAGAATGCACCAATCAGTAAATGCTCACCTCAAGAGTAATCTGCCCAGCCGCCCTAGGAACTCACTTTTTGAGAGTTTTAGGCTATTACAGAATTTCTGTAAACATGCAAAGTTTTCATTATTATAAAATACTTATATAATACTATAAATTTATAATATTATAAACTATAATATTATAAATCTAACATTATAAATTATAAAAACCTATTCTATAGAATACATTATATGGTAGAAAGCCAACAAAAAGGCCAAATTTGTAAACAAATAGCAAAACACTATGTATGATGGAAAACATTCTCACAGACTAAAAATAATCAATGGAGGCTGAGTATCCCTTATCCAAAATTCAAGGAAAAAGAAAGTTTCTGATTTTGGAAAATTTGTGGATATGTAACTATATAATACAGGATGGGACTTGTCTAAACAAAAATACAGTAGCCTGAAAGTAGTTTCATTAATACTTTTAATGATTCTATGCATGAATTAAAGTTTTTGTACAGTGAACCACCACAGGTCAGGTACAGAACTTTTTAGTTGTGACACTGTGCTAATACTCAAAAAATTTGAATTTTAGAGCATTTTTGATTCTCAGATTGGAGGCACTCAACATGTGCTCAATAAACAAGACACTGAAACTAAAAATCATGTCATTTATAGCAAAACAAAAAACTCGTGACAGTGATAAACAGAATATGTACACATAAAACACTAATGAGAGAAATTAGGACCTAAACAAATACAAGTCAGATAACGAACAGAAATGCTAGTTTTCACACACAAAAGATCTGTATACAAATAAGTACTGTGGTTTTATTCAACACCAAAAACTTTAAACCACCCTGAACTGAGAAGTGTCCAACCACAATGTGATATAGTTCCTACTCAGCAACACAAACCTTTCATACAACACATTTGGAAAGGCAGGGCAAAGGAAAGAGACTCATGCTCCTTGAAAATGCGGCATGAAAGAAGACTGTCCGCTAACCTCCCTGAGCTCTAGAGTGGCAGGCACAAGACATAAACCACCAGCATTCACGGAAATTGATGTCATCCACAGCTGACTCTGCCAAGCCTCTCTGAGCTTTCTCTCCCTGAGCTGGCAGTGTGCCTCCAAGTCAGGCTCCTTGTCCTTATCTAGCATTCTCTTCTGGAAAAACTGTGTCTTCTATAATAACTGCACATCTTAAATATTTACTTGCAGTATAGATTCTGAAAATTAGTCTGACTTGATTATGGTCAACTGTATTTTTTTTTTTTTTTGTATTTTATATTTTATTTTATTTATTTGTGGTTGGCTCAGCCCACCCTGCGGGCGGAGCTGATATGACATGTGATGTGGTCAAACTGTGGTCCTTGAGCTTGTCCAAGCTTGCCTAACCAAGCACTTTACACCACTGAACTATCTTGCTGGTCCTGTATGTTTTTTAAAAAGGTGGAAAGACAGTAGTTTCCAAAGGATTCCATGACAGCAGCCAGAAGTACTCACCTCCTGAAAGAGCGAGGACATCTCACACACCAGGCAGGAGCTAGGGCTCTGCATCTCACAGTGGTGCCTATCGGACAGGAAGAAGTCCCGAAGGAGTGGTGTGTGGGTCAAAGCCTGGACAATGCAGTTCATAAAGCACGTGTTCCCAAGGTTGATAAGCCCTCGCAGACCTGGGCAGGAAGCCAGAGAGCAAATGTTACTTCTGCACTGAGCTACAACACACATCGCTGGATCCCAAGAGCTTTTAGGTCTGTGCAATGTCACTTTCTTTTATTCATGCATTCAAGAAAAAAGGAAGAGCAAGAAGGGATACAGTAGCTTTTCATCCCCCCACCCCCACCTGGAGCCCAAGATCTATACTAAGCTACATCCTCAGTCCTTCTATTTTTGAGATAAGAGTCTTGGTAAGTTACCCAAACTAGAGCTGAACTTACTGTCTCAGCCTCGCAGAGTTATTTCCTTAGTTGTATACCATTTGTACTTTAAAAAAAACAAAAAGCAAAAAACCAGGAATCAAACCCAAGACCTTGCACTTGCCAGGCAGGCACTGTGCCACTGAGCTATATCCCCTGCTCTTTACACCATTTTTGTATGAACTGCATCGAGGAATGTTCATCACCATCATTGCCCCCCCATTCGGCCACTGTATATTTTTTATAAGAACCAGCTCAGAATAGAGCCAAAATGTTTTTTAAAACGTTCTAAAATGGATTTCCTCATTCCTGTGCAAACATCTTACACACTGATGCATCATTTCTCTCCGAGATCAACCTGCCAGAATAAGAATATACATGAGCCCACTCTCAGGGCCATGGAGCAGGGATGGTCTTTGCTCATCATCCCTTTGCACCCCAAGCCCATGGCAGTCCCCACAGAGATCAGGTGCTCAGACCTGGATGTTGAGCAAACTAATAATGGCATGCAGTTAGGCAGGGCTTATAAAAACCCGTGTTGTATTATTAAGCCCTGAGAAAGAATTCCGACTGAGTGCGAAAAAAGAATACTGCTCTATGTGACACCCTCCGCTCACCTATGGTACAATTGGAAGTTATCTTCCTCCTTTTTGGGTTGTGTTTGAGCAGTTCCAGCTCTCGTTTGGTTGGTTCCCAAGTTGAAAACTTCTCTCCAACACCTAAGAAAATGAAGGACAGTTCCAAGTCCTATTAGCTAAATTTTCCTTGAAAGTGTGTTCTAAAATAAAAGTTACAATGTACCAGCTTGGATTTCAAAGAGAGGCGCCCATATCATCAGGGGTTTCTCTTAGCAAATATCTTATGAATACACCATGTTTTCTGTCCCAAGGAAACCACTACTCATTGAGGCTATCCCAACACTAATGCCAAAAAAAAAATTTTTTTCATAATGCCTTCAATTCCTGACTGTAGTACAGAGATTACAGCTACCTAGCAGCAATTCAGATGAAGGATGTTTCAGATGATGAGTAAAGCTGACAGAAAGTACACTCTTGAGCAAACTATTTCCAGTTGCTGGAAAGCTATATGCTATAAAGAACTGAAACAGAAGACATTAAGAGGGAAATGCTAATAGGAATCATACTTTACCCTAATACATGCTCTATTCCCTGAAGTTCTAGTACCACAGTCCCTAAAATGTTTGCATTCAATAAACTTGAAAAGAGATAGCATCTTATGGAGAGATGGAATTGCAGAATAACTTTTGAAAATAATTTTATTTTAGCTGGGCAGTGTGGCTCATACCTATAATCCCAGCACTTGGGAGCATAGAGGAATAGGACCACTGTGAGTTTGAGGTTGCCTGGGTTACACAGTAAACTCAATGCCAGCCTGAACTACACAGTGAGACATTATCTCAAAAAAAAAAAAAATTCTATTTTAGCCTGAGATGTGCATTTCTTAGCCTCATGGTTTAAGTATCCTGATCAAAGAAATATATGTAGTTATACTGTTATTACATTTTTGAGAGGGAACACAATACATAATACAAGTTGGAGATTTTTCTCCAGAAATGATCTGTTAAATATGAAATATTTCTGATCACTGAGAACACCTGTTTTATTCTTCTGTTTTCAAAAACTGGGGGTATTTTCAACCCAAAAAAAGACAAGAATATATTAAGCAGGGACCAGGTTTATGGGCTCCTTTTGCACACAGTGATGGGTCTTGCTGCTTGAGAGAAGGTGCTCACCCATTAACTAGGGCTGACCACAGCCAGCATCTTTATTAATAAATGAACCACTGTGAGCCTGTGGGAATTAAAAATGAAGGGAAAAAAAAAAGGGAGAGAGAAACCAAGGAGTAAAAGAATGTGGCTACACAATGCTGGAGCGCTTCTGACTCTGCACAGCTAACAGAGGGCACATGAGGACAGGGAAAGGAACAAGCAGCCAGCCCAGATGGGCACCCCAGCCACTAAGCACCTGTCAGGAGTAGACTTTGTGCTGGCCTGCTCTACTTCCTATCTGGCAATGTCACACTATAGACAGAACCAGCACTACCCAAATGGTTTAGAACTTTACAGGAGTCTAGAATTCAGTTGGTGAAATAGGAACAAGATACATTTATCTTCAACATTACTGCAGAGAAGATGCTTTTTGGAACACCGTGGTGCTTAGGGCAAACCAACCAATGGGGATTTCTGGGGTTCAAGAAACCATCCCCAGAAGAGATAAAAATGTGAACCCACTGGTGCTGGACTGGGTTCAGCTCCAGGTTGCAAACATGCCCTTAATGGCAGAAAATATCTGTTCCTGGAGTGTTTTTTTTCACTTCAGCAGAGCCTCTCATGACTGTGTCCTGGGCACCTGGGTGGCCTGCAACTCCACCCACCTCTAGCTTTTCCATCAACTCTAACCTGACTTGTGCAAACACACTTGCTGCTTCTCACCTTCACCTGGCTTCTGGTACTCCGTTTTTGACCAAGTTCTGCCCTCAACAGACCTAAAGGAACCACAGGATTAAGGGGCAAGTTGGGGAGGTAAATTTAGGCAGAAGCCAACCTTGCAGCTTGGAAGCCTTCTGCTGTTCCTCTTTGGCAATTATTTCCATGTCTTTGTCATAGATGTAGTCCTGGCACAAAAAGCAATATATACCTCCATACGTAAGGTCAATGGCTGCAAAGAGAGGAAGGCAGAGACAAAAAATTTAGTTCAACACAAAGCAGTAATACTTCAGGACTCAGTTAAACATACTAGTAAAATGATATTTAAAACATGAGTGAAATTCTACTTCATATTTTTGGTTCATAAGGATTCCAGGGTAACAATGTTTTACTAATCTGGAATTCCTGATAAAAAGAAAACCAACAGCTATTTGCTGCTGCTGTTGTTTTGAGGGACTATTAGCTCCTCCTACTCTAAGAGCAGAGGTAAAACTGTTTCTATCAGACAACCCTGATTTCTTGGCTCACAGCTGCCTGTTACCCCTCTGCGCACAGGTCTTGTGCACTTTCTCAACTGCACCCTGCATAAAACCAGGACCAGTACCTTGGCTCCTGATCACTTTAACCTAAAGATAAAATCCACTGAGCACCTGGAAGGTACTCTCCTAACTTAAAAAAGGATAAGGGCGTGCTTAAATTCACCAAGCATCATCATACATGTAGGAGAGAGTGCACGAGAGTAAAGAACACAGACTGAGCTAGGAATAAAGGCACATACACCTGTAATCCCAGTACACACTCTGGGAAGCTGAGGGAAGAGAATTTCAAGTTTGAGCCCAGCAACTTGGTGACTTAGTGAGACTCTCAAAATGGAAGGGAGGGAAGGAGAGAGAAAGGGAGGGAAAAGGAGGGGGAGGGGACAGAGGGGAAAGGGGGAAGGCAAGGGAAGGAAAGGGGAGAGAGAGGAAGAAGAGGAGGGAGAGGCTGGGAATGTAGCTCAGTGCAAAAGTCCCTAGGCTTAATCCCCAGATTAAAAACACAAAACAGACAGTATAACTAGAATTAATACTAGCTCTGCCACTTGCTAGTCACATATCTTTCCTATTACTCCACTTCTCTAAGCCTCAGTTTCCTTTCTGATAATAATAGTACAACTCATAGGTCAGTAAGCTTACTAAATTACTAAACAGAATTTAAGTACAACTCCTGATAAACATTTAAAAATCGGTTTTTGTTTTTGTTTTTTTTTTGTACTTTGTGCAGGGTCTACAGGGTCTTATTACACAGATCTGACTCAGTGATTCTCCTGTTTTCTGTCTCCCAAGAGCTGAGATTAAAGGCTACACCACCAAGCCCACTCTCAATTGCAGTCTCGGCAAGCCCCCAGGACAGGGCCGGCATAGCATGCCATGGATCAAACTCTGGGGATTGAACTCTGGTCTCTGCGGCCGCCTAAGCAGGTGTTTTAATTTGCTTAGCTATCTGGCTGGCCCTTAAAAATCAGTTTTACATATTTTACAAAGAAGTTCAACATATCAGTATTTGATGGAAAATACCTGTTCCATGATATGCCAAAGATGTTTGAT
>NDGN011373917.1:0-11710 GCA_002564285.1 Tympanoctomys barrerae
GCCTTCTGTTGCAGCTGTTGGCAGAGATGAGCTCTCTTTCCTAGGCTCTGCTGTACTTAATCCGCAGCTTCCTGTGGCATTTTGTCAGAAGTCTACCAGGGAATAAAGCATCTATAGGTAAGCCCAAGCTATGAGATGGCAAGAGATAGAATCAAGACCACACCCTTAGGAGCCTGTAGGTGCAGCCAGCGCTGGCTGTGGGCTTTCCAGATACAGGTACCAATGAGTTTCCTTTAGCCCAATGATTTAAAAGAGATTTCACCTATTTTTACTAGGCAGGAAGGATCTGGCCAAGACATGCTGTGAAAGTGTTATTTCATAACCCTGGAATTTTTTTTCCTTTTCAAAAGCAAGCAAGGGACCTTCTGGCTAAGTGCCATTTTCTACTCTGGTACTGACAGAGTTCTTAAAATTGGCTCAGGGAACTCCTCCAAGAGGAAGAGGACCATCACTGCTTGTGAAAATGGCCATGATTTGACCCTTTACTAGCCGTCCCCACCTTGGCAGCCTCCCCATCTTTGCCCTCAGCATGTGCTAACTGGAGTTTGTGTAACCTCACACACGCTGCTGGCATCAAACAGAGAGAAAGGCGCTCTGAAGCCTGGACCCGATGCGTGTGTCATGCTCATTGAATTTTTCTTGAAGAGTAGTTAGTCTGAACAGCTTTCTGCTTTGTTGTCGGGGATGTCTAAACATGCCAAATTGCATTTTTTTTTCACCACCCAGATGGGAGCAGTAAGTACATGCCTTTCCTTTTCTCTCTGTGTCCGCTTTCTGCCATTCGGAATGTTTCATTCAGCTCTTCATCACTCGCTCACTCACTCATTCATTCGTTCATTCACTGACTGTTGAATTCTGGACAATGGGTTCTGTAAGCTGATGGACGAGGGCACAGTGGTGGGGGGCAATACTCCCTCCTAGCGCTCTCACAGGGCACCTGCGGGGCACCTGCTCTGGGTGGCTCACTGATGGACATTTGGATGACAGGTGAGTAATTCCTGGCTCAGCCTCACAAAGCCAGCACACTCTGCCCTGTGGATCCCCATGGACCATGTCCTGCCCCACAGATGTTACTGCAGGTGACAGCAAGACTGTCTTAGACTCAACACCTTAATTTAGAAGGAACACTCTAGAGGAGGAGGAGATAAAAGAGTCATGAAATAAGAAATTCATAACAAGGGTGGTTTGGAGAAAATGATTCCAGAAATTTCTAGGCAATGTAGACAACAGGCTTGCTTTCAGCTTTACAAGAACTAAATGCTCTTGCTGTTGGGATCATTCCCACAAGAGGCTTATGTCAGGTGACAGTAAGAGTCCTTTCTAGAATGATGGAGTAGCTACGGGCACCATGGGCTCCAATATGTGTCTGTGGCCTGTGTGAGGGGGCACCCTTCATTACATCCACAGCAGCAAGACTCAAACCTTTCTCCTCCCCAGAACCAGCACCCTGAATGCAAAGCGCAACACAGTACAATAATCAGGCTGCTCAGACCCACACAGAATAACTTTTATTGCTCACCAGCTGCATGGAGACAGCACAACTCAGGCCAAACTCTCCAGGGGACGGACCTCAGGGCTTGTTTTGTCCTCAGGGCTTGTCAGGATCTTTTGTCCTTCCAAGGCTTGCATCTCGGACTTAGGCACTTGTGGATTGACTGATGAAGAACATTCAGATAGTATAGTCCCTAACTGTAAAAAATAATTAGATTTCTTCCAGTTTAAAGTTGAGGTACACACCCATCACAGAACAATTAAGGAAAGCACAAAAATTAAAAGGAAAGGAAAGGGGCGGGGAAGATGGCTCCGTAGAGTAAGCAAGCACAAGGGCCTGAGTTCAATCCCCAGTTCTGCAAAAAAAAAAAAAAAAAAAAAAGTAGAGGAAAAATTCATCATCCTTAATCTTACCATCTGAGGATACCCTGGTTGTGTTTTGGTATTCTCTTGACACTTTTCTTTGATAATGTGTTTTCATGTGTACCTAAGCATGTATATGAAATTTTAAAACAAACCTGAAACTGGTTGTATCATCTGTTTAATATGATTTTCATCGTGGCCTGCTCTTTATGTTGGAGCCTTTTGCCATGATGGCCTCATAGGCTGTGTATTCCTCCAGATTGTCGTAGTAATAGAAATCAGAGACAAAATGATGGATGGGTCATAAACTTGATCTCATATCACCCTTGCATTTCTGGGGTACACTACAAATGAGCATGAACTATGGACTAAAGTGCCTGCTTAGGCAAGCTTAGGTAAGCGCAAGGACCATGGTTCAATCCTCGGCACCACATACAGCACCAGCCCCACCCCCAGGGTGGGCGGAGCTGGTCACAGAGTCTGAGTGTGGTGGCACATGCCTATAATCCCAGCACCGAGGAGGCTGAAAACAGGAGAAACACTATGAGTCTGAGTTGTGTAGTGAGACCCTGTAACAACTAAATACATTTTTAAAAAACAAAGAAACTATCCCATCACCCATAAATCAGAAAATCTGACAGGGTATGTAGCACATCTCCCTGCTGCTGAACTTGAGGCCATGTGTAGTTAGAGCATAGAAATTCAGTGATGGCTGGGGAATAACTTGTAAACATGACCAGAGTATCATAGATGGATGTTTGGGTTTTGTTAAGGTGTTGTTTGGACAAGGATATTTAGCTCGGAAAATACTGCTTATCCCAGAATTTTGCAGAAGGTACAATCAATGAGTTGGATAATGTTTAAAGTGATTTTTTTCCCCAGAGAATGATAGAAAAACTAAAATTTGTGTAGAATGAGTATTCAATACATTTATTTTTATCATCCTGTGGATTTATCTTATAAAGTTGCTTTGTAAACTAGAAAAATGCTACGTCAAAATAACAGCAGCACTCATTATTGTATCACTTATTTGGAAAATATTGATATGCATATCTCTATTGCTATGCATGTAAAGCCTGCTTTCAGAATTTAAATATGCAACTTTTGATCTAAGCAGGTGAACTTGAAAGGCTTCAGTGTCTACATTCATATAGTTCTGTTTCTGTTCATGTGGTTAAAGATCTTGATGTTCTAACCTGGATTACTTCTCTTTCAAAATATTTCCTGGGAAATATACTAAGATTTCTTTTTATTCATAAAAGAAGTATCACTCACATACCTACATATCTATTGACTAGGTTGGCCATCCAGGGAAGATTTCCACAAGCACTAAGTAACTTAAGATTTGAGACAGACAAGATTGTCGCTCCTCAGGTCCCACACTGTTGTGGTTTATACCTATGAGTCTTGTGCAATCCTAGGTGGGGCCCATGGAAGGTGACTGGATCACAGGGGCATCAGAAATGACATGGTGTTAGGAAGCAGGGTCTGGTGAGAGGAGATGGGCGGCTGCCGGCAGACCCAGAAGGTTTCTTTTTCTCCTTTGATTCCTGCACACCAGGCCTGCCATGAGCAACTCTCCCCTAACCCCTCTCCCTGCTGTTCTGCTTTCTAAGGAAAGTGTAGCCCCCTGATTATGGGCTGAAAGAGGAGCCAGAAGAAGCTTTTCCTCCTTCACATTTCAAGTACTGGGTACTGGGTCCCCATGAAAAAGTGACAGAGACACTCCTCTTCTGCAGCCTGTGGAACCCGGTAGGAGGAGGACAGGCCTGTGGCGGTGTGTGAATGTTGGAGGGAGCTGTGGAAGAAGCTTCCTGGACAAGTGCATTCACTTTTTAGCTGAGTCTCAGCCTACAGTGGTGTGGAGGTGGCTGGGTTTCAATTACTTCAAAGCTGACGCCTCACAGTTCAGCACCACGGGCAGTGAGCCACCTAGCAACAGCTCTCTGATGGGCGATGATGTGATTTTAATTAGCATCTTGGATCTATCTAGAAATCCCTTGTAAGTTTATTTGCTTGAAGAAGCACAGCTTGGCCTCGGCCCTGTTCCAGCCTGTTTCCATAAAGGAAGGGGCAGCAATCACAGGATCTGTGTTCTTCTGGGCCCGTTAGCCCCCAGTTCAAGACTTCCTTCTGGAAGTTTAGTCCTCTTCTCTGAGTTGGTACTTGGGAAATTAAAGCTCCTGTCGGGGTGCAGAGAGATGAGTCAGAAGCACCGTCCTGTGTCCCAGGATGATGTGCTTTTCAGTTCCCGTGCTGTGACCAGCACTCAGCTGACGAGACAGGGCTCCCTCCAGACTCCTGCTCGCCTCCACCCACACCTGAATCACTGCCCTGCTGCTCTTCCTCATCCTCATCTCTTGAGCCTGAGCTCGATTCCTGTCCCCTGAATTCAGCTTTCTCTGTGCCCTAATTCTGCTTTCTTCTCCCATTGTATCCAGACTGCCATTGGGACAGTGATTCAAAAGAGAATAAAAAGGAGAGTTTTAGGTCCCACAATTCTCAAAAGGTTAAGTCTTGTGGGAACACAGCACTGTATGTACTGTACACCCAAATTACGCATCCAAGAGTAGGGCCTCCTGCAGCTGAAAATTAAAAATGTGACCCTGGGTGGCACCCAGACCTGCCATGGCAGCACCTGTGGGGTGAGGCATGGGAGTCCACACCGTCACCACAGCCTCATCAATACAATAAACCCCAATGTCCTTAACACAGGTGCTAGACCCCGTGTGCACAGCATGGTGTCACACTGTCCTCCCTCTGCTGCTGCTGCCCTTCAGCTGGGGTTGGCCCAGAAGTACTTCCTTTGTGCGTTCCTTCACAGTCTCTACTGACTGCTGTATTAGTCAACTTCCTGTTGCGGGGACAAAATACCTAACACCTGGAATTTAAAGGAAAAAAAAAGGCTTATTTTGGCTAAGGGTTTCAGAGGATTCAGTCCATGGTTGATTGGTTCCAAGACAGAAACAATATGGCAGAAGGGCACAGCGGAGGAAAGCTGCTCAAACCATGCACTTAGAAAGCAGAGAGAGAAGAGGAAGGAGCTGGGGACAAGAAGACGCCCTTCCAGGTCATGCCCCCAGGAGCCCACCTCGGAATGCTGAGACTGTAGGGGAGCATTTTAGCTCCAAGCCTTAACACACGCTTGGTGCTCCCTCCTGCAGTTGATCTTTTCTCTTCCTTGCCTTCCCGGTTGACAGTTAATCCTCTTTCCAAACCCACCTCAAGCGTCTTCTGCACTCTGATGCCTCTTCTGCCACGATGAAGTAATGTTTCATCTGTTCAATAAACATTTACAAAATCTTTCCCACAGTCTGTGTTCTAGTAATGAACTAAGCAGACAAAATTTCCCACTGGAATAAAACTCATATTCCAGAGTAGAAAAACAAGTAAAATTGCCAGATCATATGTTAATTCTATGTTTGATTTTTTTTGAAAAACATCTGTTGTTTTTAACTGTCACTGCATCATTTTAGATTGCCCCAAGCCATACACAAGGGCTCCGATTTCTCCACATCCATGTCAACCTCTCTCTCTCTCTCTCTCTCTCTCTCTCTCTCTCTCTCTCTCATATGTAAGTGGAGAATACTTAGTGAAATTAGGACATATGAGTCTGATGTTCAGATAACAGTGTATAGAGGGGCCAGAGAGATAGCTCAGTGGCACAAATGCCTGCCTCACAAGTGCAAGGTCCTGAGTTTGATTCCCAGTACCAAAAAAAAGTCTATGGAGAGCTCTTCCCCATTCTTGTCATGGCCCAGAAAGTTACATTTGTAATCCCACTGAAAAGTTATTGGAATTCTAATGAATTCCAATCTACCACTAACAGTTCAATCCATGGCAAGAATAAAAACACTGAGGCATATTTGTAGTTATGGGGAGCCAGTGGGTCCTTATAACTGCAATGATAGAAAACTGGAACAAAGGCCTCCACCCAGGGACAAACCCAGATTTTATTGATCCATGAAGAAGGGTGTGGCTTGAGAATGAGTGACTGTGAGAATGGCAGGAAACAGGTGATCTGGGCTGGCCAGGGGGCCTGAAATCACCTGTGCAATATGTAGAGAGAAGGATCTGCAGAAAGAGTCATCTGCCTGACACAACTGAGATAGTAGCTAATGTTTGGGGGTTGGTGCTTCAGCTCTGATGTGTAATCATTTATGCCGTGGGAAGTCATGGCCTCTTATCTCAAGGTTCCATCGTAGCTGATGGCATGGAACGTAGCTCTTCATCTCACTTTGGCTCATGTATGTTTTGGGGGGATCTAGAGGGTGGAGGGACACTGCCTGTCACCTTGCTTCAGACTACCATCAACACCTCAGCTGGACCGATTTGCATTGCTTAAAGCCAATTGCAGGGATAAGGAGAAGTCCTAGCCAGCTCTGCACATATCGACACATGAAAATAGGGCCAGACTTAGCTAAAGTGGAGGCAGTTGCTCCTCTTTGAGAGTCATCTGAGTGTTCCTTCACAACAGTCCAGACTGAACACATAAATTTGGGAGTCATTGTAATGGGACATATGTACACTCATGAGAGTAGAATGCTTGTGGAGAACAGAAATAGTCTGTGATTTAAGCTCGGGGCATCTTATTTCTTAGAATGGGGAAGAAGAAGAGGTAAACAGCCACAGAGATTAAGACGATATGGCCAGTGGTCAGTAGGAAGGTATTGTATCCTGGAAGATGAATGAATGACATTTCAAGGGGTAGGAAATGTTTTATGAGGTCAAATACTGCCAAAGAGTGGACTGGGAGAAACTTAGCTATCGTTTCAACATGGAGGTCATCAATGCCATTGGTGAGCTGTTTGGTTGGACCAGTTGGAGTGAAATCCTAGTTGGAGAAAGTGCAAAACAGAAGAGATGAGAAACTGGTGACAATGGAAATAAACAAAGTGGTTGAATGGTCTATAAAAGAGTGAAGAAAAATGGAGGATATAGGATCAAACTAAGGACTTTTATTAATGATAAAAACTGAAGCATGTGTATGTGTTGATGGGATTGGTCCACTAATGATGACACAGGAGAAAAGAGAATTCTTGGGGCAATGTGATCCTTTCTTCCCCTATAGCTTTCCCGGTGCCTCTTCAGATTTCTAGCAAGCCAGTCCAAATACCACTACACATGCTAATTGGTTTGCTTTTAGTCTCCTTGTGGATTAGGTTTTCCTTTAAATGTGCCGTGTAACAACCAACTTTATTGTTTATTTATTTATCTCTGTGGTACCAGAGATTGGACTTGGGACCTTGCACTTGACAGGCAGGCGCTTACGCCGCTGAGCTATCTCCCTGGCCCCAACAACCAACTTTAGAGTTTCCCTGGCTCCGACTCATTTTCTGCTTAGATGCGCTGTTGTTCCACTGCTCTCAGTGGTGCTTGGCTGGGCCAGGCTGATTCCAGACTTTGGGACTTAGTGCACCCTACTCCACGTGTCCCCTTTAGGGGTCTGTGGCTACCCTACAAGTGCACTTCTTGTGACAAACAGTGAAAGCACAGGAGGCCGAGCCAACACTTCTACAAACACATTTGAAGCTTTTGCTTGCACTAAATGCACATACATTCCATCAGTCAGAGCAAGTCAGAGGGCCTGGGACGTGCCCTGGCATAAAGATGGGACAGAAAGGTGAATGAGCCATGGAGTCCACCGCACTCGCCTAGGGGATTCTCACTTGGATCGTCCTACTTGCTCTGTTTTTCAGGGGCTAACACAATGCCTGGCACATAGTACATGCAACAAAAACATTAAACCAAAAGAATATTATTGGTCTTTTTTCTAAATAAGCCTTTTTCCTATCATTTTATCTCTTTTACCTCTGGATCCAGGATGATTTGGATTTGAATGTCAGAACTCTCACATTTTCACTCAATAATTGTTGCCAATAATACTAGTAAGAGCATAAAGTTATATCAGATGGCATTTCCTGAGTGCTTCGTATGTGCTTGGAATGCTGTAAAAGGTTTTAGATTTATTATGCCATTTAATATCCAAACAGGGCTAGGAGATAGTGTGGTGTTCTAAGCACCTGCCTGGCAAGTGCAAGGACCCAGGCTTAATCCTTGGTGTCACATGCTATGCCAGCCACCAAAACCGGGCATGGTGGTGCGTGCCTGTAATCCCAGCACCGGGGAGTCTGAGACAGGAGGATCACTATGAGTCTGAGCTGTGTATTGAGACCCTGTACCAAATAAATAAGTTAAAGATAAAAAAAAACATATGTATCCAAACAAAGCTATGTGGTAGGCATTATTCTCCCCATGTAATAAGTGAAAAGAGGATCAGAGAGGTATAGTACCTTACTCAAGGGCATACAGCTAAGAAGAAAAGGATCTTTGATATGTATGCAAATCCAGCAGGCTCAAAAGCTATGTGACCCTTAAAAGTGAAGACAAGCCCACTATAAAGTAGGATTAAGCATGACACTGTCCACTATGAAGGACTGTAAAGCTATTAATTGAAAGTCACAAGCACCTGCTTCGGCAGAGCACAGCGGCCCCGGTTTGATCCTGGGCCTGCCGTGCCAGCCCTGCCCCCAGTTGCACTGAGATGGCAATTGAGACTGGGCGTGGTGGTGCACCTATAATCCCAGCTCTTGGGAGGCTGAACACAGGCAGATCAATATGAGTTTGATCTATGTAGTGAGACCCTGTAGACCATTAATTAAAAAAAAAAAAAGGCACATGTAAACTCCCTGGTCCTGGCCCAGTGAGTGTCATATTCTGGGCATTCAACACATCATCTCCCTATTGCTGTTTTCTTTCTGATTTTTCCTCCCAACTTGGTGGAAACTTTCCTTGGGATCTGGTGTCATGACCCATTGACTGCATTCTTACAAAGCCTCTCATCTCAACTTGGAAGACTCAAAAGGCCTCTGCTGAAGTTTTCTCTGAAGTCAAGCCATTCTCAGTGAACTTCTAAGGCTCTTGGGAAGACTTCGACTTGTTCAGCATTACTCTTGGCTGCTAAATGGTCCGTGCCCCTCGATGGGCTCTGGGCAGCCTCCTCCTGAGGAAGAGGATTTGCACGTGAGGCTTGGGCTGGTCTCCTTGATGTTGCAGTGCAGTGAAAGGTGGTGAATGTCAACGGATGACAGGGGATGGGGTCACCAGGTGACCTGGGAGGCACAAGGCCCAGAAGGTTGGGCTTGCCCAAACTTTGCTCAACAACAGTGGATGTCAAAACAGGCAGAGGGAGGTTGTATCTCCAAAAACAAAGGGAGTTTCATTTGGAGGACATGGAGTGAGAGAATGAAAAATCATTTACTAGGAACCTACTGTGTGCTGCTTAAGAGAAGCGTTCCTATTTTATCTGCACAAAGACAAGGTCTGGGATAGAGACAGAAACACCCCCTGGAGTCACTCCAGAGTTGCTTGGATTTCAGAGACCCTGACTCCTTTCCTTTGCCAAACTCAGGCCCTGGTGCAAGATGACTGTTGGAAAGAGGATTCATCTTAAAGGAAGTGATGTTTCTTAAGTCAGTCCAGCCAGGTGTTGGTCACATGGCCAGTCTGAGCTGAGGGAAGTTCAGATAGGTGACATCAGCTCACTGAGGAGTGAGGGATTCTACTTCTCAGGGTGAAAGAGAGAAGCAGATGATTGGCACAATAGCACTTTCTCCTACAGGGGAGAAGAAAATTTAGGACCCTGTCAGGCCAGAATACCCCATCTCGGTGGCTCCGACACACTGCCAGCCTCATAAGAAATACCATTGTTGCAGAACTCTCCATTGGGGTGAAGGTACCCTGTGGGAATCGGAACCAGGAAGTCGGCTTCACTGGGTGATTGCTGTGCCCCAGGCATCATGCTTCATGCCTTAGAGCATCTCATCTAATCCTTCCATTAGTTTACCAAGCAGGAGATTTATCCTCTGTATGGTACAAATGAGGAAACTGGGGCTCACTAAGATTGTATAGTGTGGCTAAGACCGGAGCTAGCAAACAGCATCTGGATGCTTGCAGTATATGGATTCTACATGGCAGCAAATAGGATTGGCATTAACATGCTGTAATCTCTTCACTGTTACTCTTCTCTGGTCATACAGGTTTCCTGTCAGGGACCCTGCTCTGGTAGTTCTCCTTCGGGAAGTTCTGTTCCTTGAATCTCTCACCACCCCTCACATAGTCTTCAACAGTAGATGTCTGAGTCCTTGGAGAGCTATGAAGTATATAAACTAATATCCTGCTCTTAGGAATCTCCCATTTCAGTTCAACTGCTGGTACCTAAATGTCCATACTATGATTTAAAAGGCTGTAACAGCTTTTTTAAAAAAAAGATGTAAATAATCATTTTATTTGACTTGTAGTTCTGAAAGTCCAAGCACTTGGCCCTGGAGTCTAGCAAGGCCCTTCACAAGCTGGGTCATAACAGGCCCAAGGAAGTGAACATGTATGGGCCAGAGAGGAAATCCGCCAAATTCACCCATTACATCAGGAACTCCTTGTAATAATTAACCTACTTTTCTAACAGCCTTTGCCAAATGGCCTAACACATCCTGAGAAGACAGGTGACTGTGAGAATGGTGCTGGGAGCAGCTCTGGTTCAAATGTTCATCCCTAAAATTCATGTTGAAATTTGATCCCCAATGTGATACCATTAAAGAGGGCCTGGGCCAGGGGTATAGCTCAGCAGCACAGGGACTGCCTGTCTGTATACAACTATGAGGTTATCAATTTTTTTTAATGTAGTCAGTACAGGGTCTATAGGGTCTCACAATATAGATCAGACTCATAGTGATCCTCCTGTTTTCAGCCTCCCAAACCCTGGGATTACAGACATGTGCCACCTCGCCCAATCTCAGTCACTGTCTCAGCACACCCTGGGGGTGGGGCTGGCATGGCAGGCTGGGGATCGAACCCCGACCCTTGCATCTGCTTCAGCAGGAGCTTTAATCTGCTGAGCTATCTAGCTGGCCCAAGATTACCAATTTGATTCTCAGTACTAAAAAAAAAGGAGGACCTTCACAAGGTGACTAGGTCACTAGGGGACCACTCTTGAGAATGGCATTAGGTGGCCTTATAAAAGGGCTTCAGAGAGTCCCTTTGGCCTCTTTAATCCTTTCTCCGTGTGAGGACCCAGCAGGGCCTCGTCTTGGAAGCAGAGAACAAGCCCTTCCTGGACACTGAGTTTGCCAGCACTTCGATCTTGGGTGTTCCAGACTCCAACACTGTGAAGTAAACTTCCATTAAGTATAAATTACTCAGTCTGTGGTATTGTGTTTCAGCAGCATAGACTGAGACAGGAGCTAGGGGACTTTCTAAAAGAAATGAAATTTTTAATATTTTTTCTTAGTTGCTTAAAGTAAAGCTCATTTACTTTGTGTTATGTCATTTTCCATCTCTCTTATCTTTTTTTCTGAGCTCATACCATTAGCCTTTCACTAGCCTCTGCCACTCCCTCTGTCCTACTTTGCTCTTTCTTTCTTCCTTTCTTTCTCCTGTTTTCTTACTTTGTACCTCTTCTCTTCACAAGTCCCATATTCCATTCTCTCCCTAACCACACCAATCTGTAGTCTTCTCCTGGAATGTACTAAATACTACCAAATGCTTTGCATTTTTCCTGGTCTACAATTAAGAATCCACCTCTTGGGCTGGCAAGATAGCTCAATGGAATAAGCACCTACTTAGGTAAACACAAGGACCAGGAATTGATCCCGGGCATCACATGGCACAAATCCCCTGCCCCTCGGCACATGAGCGGACCACTGAGTCTGAGTGTGGTGGCACACACCTGTAATCCCAGTGTTGGGGAGGCTGAAAATAGGAAGATCACTATGAGTCTGAGCTGCTTAGTGAGACTCTGTACCAAATACATTAAAAAAAGAAAGAAAGAAAGAAAGAAAGAAAGAAAGAAAGAAAGAAA
>NDGN011373935.1:0-10792 GCA_002564285.1 Tympanoctomys barrerae
TCAGAACCAGGGATTGAACTCAGACCCTTGTGCTTTCCAGGGAAGCACTTATTCTATGAAGCCATCTCCCCAGCCCTTAAGTTGTTAGTTTTTAAAATCAATACTTTTTAACGGAAACAACTTGACCAAAAAATATACCATGGAATTTTAAGACCCATTGAAACAAAATTTAATGATAAAAAAATAAAAGAAACACACCAAAATTAACACAGAGCCTAGGGAATAAGTAAAATCAAATGCTAGTTAGAATTATAAAGTATTGGAATTTTTGCAATTATTACGATGAAAGTTTCTAAAGCTTTGGTTCTGTGTAATTTTTATTTATTTATTTATTTTCATATATGTATGTGGTACAGGGTCTCAGTATGCAGCTCAGACTTGCAGTGATCCTCATGTTTTCAGCCTTCCCAGTGCTGGGATAATAGGCATGCACCACCATGCCCAGACTCATTTGCAGGTTCAGTGTGCCCCGAGGGTGGGACTGGCATGGCATGCAGTACCAGGAATTGAAACTTGGTCCCTGCACTTACTAAAGCAGGTGCTAAGTCCATTGAGCTATCTTGCCAGCCCTGAATCTGCCTATTAAACAAACAAAATAATGATTGAAAGACAATTGTGGCATAGATTGGTCATTGAATAACTTCATTAATGGAATTTTCAACCAACATATCATATTTGTTTTTAAAATATATAAGTCCTAGGACCAGGGAGGTGGCTCAGTGGAATAATCACTTCCCTGCCAAGTGCAAGGGACTGAGTTCAATCCCTGGTTCTGAAAAATAAATAAATAAATAAAATAAAAATATATGAGTCCTTGAAGTATCCTTCTTTAGGTTCATGATATGATTTACATAAAAAAGGCATTTATAAGGAAAAGGTAGTCAAATGATAATTAAATTATAAAACCATTCCTACATTTTACTAAAGATAATGCTTGTCATTATGACAATACTCTTTGGGAAAGTATCAAACAAATGTATTGTGAATGAATAATTGAGTTTATTTAATCAAGCTGCATTCGCCAATAGCACCACACAAAATAGTGTACAAAAGAATAATTTAATCTCTTGTGTTTGTATATTTAGCATTGTCAAAAACATTCTGCTTAGTCTGAGAAAGATATGGAAGGTGATTTGCTCTTATTATATGAAATCTCTCCTGTTTACAAAATATCTTTTACTGCTAAACACAAGAACCCCTGATTTTTTCACCTTCTTCTTTATTTATTTGGGTTTCTTTGTCTTTGCACAGTGAGACTCTTTATCCCAATATTTCTTAATGCATTACTTGGTAGAAAATTGAAAATACACTTTGGGTTTTACTAAGAAACATGTGAAAAAATTTTCTTGATATCACTGTGACAAAAGTAATACTGAAAAGGGTTAGTGAGATAGCTCAGTGGATTAGGCCCCTGCCTAGGAGAGCACAGGGACCAGGCTTCAATCCCTGGCACTGCATTCTGCCATGGCCCACCCCTGGACATGCTGAGCCGGCCATGGAGACAGGGAGTGGTGGCGCATGTCTATGTTTCCAGCACTGGGGAGGCTGAAAACAGGAGCATCACCATGAGTCCCAGCTGCATAGTGAGACCCTGTACCAAATACATTAAAGAAAAAGTAATTCTGAAAGATTAGTTGTTCCTACTACAAATTTTAGTCTTGGAAAACTAGAATAATTTTAAATATGATTAATTTAATAGGTTATAGACACATATAATCCCTTTTAAATGTCAAACAAATAATATAATATTATCATAAGAATACTATAATAACATTTTTTCTCAATAATTTATTATTATTATTATTATTGATACCAGGTATTGAACTCAGAAACTTGCACTTGCTAGGCAGGAACTTATGCTTCTGAGCTATTTCCCAGCCAATAATTTTATTTCCTTACATGAAAAAATGAGGCATAAGAATATTGAGAGACGCAATAATGATGCTAATCTTTGTCCATTCATTATTAATAAATGAATATATTCATCATTTCTAATGTTTGCTTGACTTGAGATTTATAACTCATATAATATGTACTTTAGCAGCTGAAACTCAAGGGCACCTGTGAAGTGCTTCTTCTGTATTTCTGACATAATTCTAATTGTATTTGTGAGAGTGAATTAGCCCATATTGATTTATGCCAATTTCCTGTGAGCCACCATGCACTTTTTGCCAACGTCTCTCTCTTACCCACTTCAGGCTATCCCCTCCCTCACCTCAATAGCCTCAAACAACCCGTCAACCTCAGGAGCTCACTTCCAAGCAGGCTCTCCCTCTATAAGTACTACTTACTTTTTAAAGCAAATTCCATTACATTCTTTGCAAAGAATTAGATCTCTGGAAATGCCAAGATATGACAATAATATTGTTTGAATAATTCTGCTTTTCTATCTTCAATTAGCATTGTTCTTTATTATCCCCGTTTCTAGAGAACTATAGATTTTGCACTGTGCAAGTGAAAATTATTTTAAAAACCCTGGAACTCATAAATTTACTAGCAAGGACCACTTTTCCTCTATCCCTGAAAAAGGTAGGTGTTTAGGGAAAAATTGAACTTAAGATGTAAGTGATTTTATTGAAGCTATCCCTCTATTCATAAAAATTATCATTGACAAGCCCATGTTTGTAAAATGATTTTAGTACAATTTTATGTGAAGATAATCTTCAATTTCTAAACTATTTTGAGATTTCAATGCCCACTCAACCAGGTCCCAGACCCATTTGTAATTGATACAAGTACATGCAGTTGTTCCAGTTTTAAATAAAGTTAGGCCCCTCTACCCTTGCTACATAATTAAGTGCAGGATAATTGGAAGGCTCAAAGTGGGAGGTTGTGACAAACGCTGCTACAACCCATCAACCGATTCTCACCTTCCCACCTGGGCACACGCTAATGTGCCTCATGGTGTCAAGATGATGGCGGCTCCTAGACACAGGCCAACTCTCTTTCTCATGATGCATGTCAAAGAAAGGAAGTCGGCAACACTTTTTTTCTTTGAAAATGAGATGTAACACAGGCAAAATTTGAAGAGAGCAAACACCTATAAGGAAGTTGTTTCACTTTAGTTTGAGTGCTCTACTTTTTCTAGGTATCTGTCTTTTTGTACTTCTGTCTCTGTTTCTATCTCCCTCTATCTGTCTCTCACTCTCTCTGTCTGTCTGCCTATCTGCCTGTCTTTCTCTCTCTGTGTCTGTCTTTGTCTCTCTCTCTCTCTCTCTGTCTCTCTCTCTCCTCACTACATGCAGAAACCACTTATCTTTCCTTCCTCTGTAAAATTAACAGCACAAAATATATTCTAATGTGTTGTGGACTGCGCTTCTTTCTCACTAATTTCTGCTTTTGTTAGATCACCTTGAATTCAGCCTACTCTTTTGTCATTCTCCCATGACATTGTTTTATTAAGATTAAGTCCTACTTTGCCCTTATTTTAGCATGCAATAAGTGATTATTACAGCTATATAAATAGCCCTGGCTGAAGATGACTTTTAACTTACAAAGTCCTGAAAAATGGAGTTGAAGTTTTCTGTCAACACGTGTTCTACTATACCATCATTTAAATTTGATGTTAGGGTTGGGATATAGCTCAGTAGCACAACTGCCTGGCTGGCACGTTCAAGGTCCTGAGCTAGATTCCTGGAACCTAAAATAAAACAAAATTAAATTAAATTAAATAAGTTGATTAAAAAATCATATTCCAGGCCTTCTTCGGTGACTATACCTTATAGCACATATTTTTCAGAGTTGATCAACTGCAGCTTCCTCCCAGTGACAACACAGTAGAGAAATCACACATTTTGCCATCTTAGGTATGAGAAAATTCAAAGTTATTCATGAAAATAAGGGGCCAATTAGGAAATGGTATTAGTAAGAAAAAGACATGTTTTCTTGATGAATTTAGGAGATGCTACTAGTTATGTGCACGTAAGGACTTTAGACACTCTGAAACAGAATGGTAATATTGGAAATTGAGTAGCAGTGCAGAATCCTAGGGGAGAGAAATAGAAGGACCCAGTAAGTCTTCCCCATGCCACGCTCGTAAGATTGTGTGGAAATTTCAAGAAAATGGGCATCTTGAATTTGCCTATGAGTTGTAATTCGCAGGCTTGAAAATGAGCTTTAATATCATTTTTGCCTGCAATTAGTGTCCAGCTTGGATACAGATGGTGTGTGGTTAATCTCTGAAAGTTGGGGATGTCTTTCAAAGAATTAAAATAACTCAATGTTGATTGCTATATAATTGAATATCTGCAATTTCATTTTATTCTAAGTGCATTCACTATGGCTAATTCTTATTGACAAGTTTTTATCAGCCTGTGACCTTGAGCCTCAGCAGCAGTTTGAAGGGCAGAGCGCGGCCTGACAGTTTTGCAAAAGATTGAGGGTGATTTTGCCTGAATGAATGCAGGACTTTAGCAAGAACTACAGCATGTGCAGTGTTTCAATTTCCTTAAGTATTAACGACTGAGATTATTTTCAGAAAACAGAAATTCGTTTAATATTCCAATGTGGCTCCGCTGCCTCTCACTCATTCTCCATGACTGTGATGTCTCCATGGAAGGCTGAAATTGCCTCGTTCTTTATGTTATGCTCCTTCACATTTTCCTACAAGTGAAAATAAAATGTTTTGTGCCTGTTTTGAGGACAGAGCATGTAAACAATTCAAAAGCCAGAAGGGGTCACACGTGGAGGATAGGTCCTTATAAACGTGGCACCAGAGCAAGGGTCTCTCTCTTCACACATCCCAAAGTAACCCAAGTTAAAGTCATCCATATAACCAAGTCATCCATATAACCAACAGGATATGGCGTGGTCCACAGGTTACAGTGACTCAAAACGTGTAAACTGATTTTACCATTTTAAAAGCATTCTACCATTGCTTTTAATTAATGGAGTGAAAACTTACAAGAGATTTGAGTGACATAAAAGCTTCAGTACATTAAGCATAAATCACCTAACAGGTGAACCTCACACTTGATTCTAGTGAATCACCAAAGCCGATATATACATGGAAGATTTTTCTTTAAATATAACTTTAAATATAGTGTGATTCTTATATTCAGCATTATAAAAATTTTGTCTCAGGAACAGTGGCATGTGCGTAGAGTCCCAGCACTCTGGAACAGGAGGAGAGGGTCATAAGTTTCAACTCAGTGCAATCAATTTAGCAACTTGATGAGTACTTATCTGAAAACTTAAAGAAAATAATAATAATGACAATAATAAAGTAAATGAGGTTGGGTAAAAAGCTTCATGCAAAAGTCCTATATTCAATCCTCAGTACTGAAAAATAAAGTTTAATTTTTGTTATGATTGATGTTACCATTTTCAAATGCATGCATGTACTTCCTGTGCATAACTATGAAGGCCTTGAAGACTCTGCTGGCTTCTCTCCCGTGTCACTCCTGGCTGATGTCCTGTGTCATGGCTTCCTGACCAGCATGCTCTGAGCAGCTGTCTTTCACTAGTACCTTCTGCCCCATCTTCCTGCCTTGGTGTCAGCCAAATGACAAAAAACAGGAGCTGCAGTAAGCTCCCTTCCTTCAGTTGTAAGTGGCGACTATTTTGCCCCAGTGATTACAAAGTGTCTAAGATAAACTTATTTTTCTAATTCCTTCTTATTTTGTTAGTATGTGTGTGCATTTATGCCCATAGATTATGTAAATATCTTCATTTTTACTTCTTTTCAGCATAATGTTGACAGATATAGTAGTCCTTAAGTATTGCTAAATCTGTTATAAAATTTGAGTTATGGAATGTAAGGAGAAATATAAGTGTCACACAGAGGAAAAGTGTGTTCTGTTTTGGGCAGGAAATTATAGTGCATCCATTTGTATCCAGGGTATTTGTATCATATTAGGCATAATTAGGAACTTATTATTGTATTTGGGGAATAAGTATAGTTTAAGAAGATGTATCTTGTTTTCAAATTTGCAAGGTATAGATAATGACATTAAGAATGATAGAGCAGGGGGCCAGGGAGAGGGCTCAGTACAAGTGCTTCCTTGGCAAGCTCAAGGGTCTGAGTTCAATCCTTGGTTTCACCAACAAAGAAAAAAAAAAAGAAAAAACAATGATAGAGGAGACTGGCAAAGCTCTGGATACATCTGTGGACAGTTGACACAGAGGCTGCAAGCTGACGAAGAAGACCAACCACGATCTGCTTGTGGGACATACGGAATAAAAAGCGGAATAGAAAGTAAGGCTGCTTTTTTTCTTTGGAGTACCCAGTCTGGTCTTTGAAATTGATTTCAAGCATGGGTCTGTGGTTCCTTCAAGCTTCCAGCACAGACTCTGCAACCTTCAATAGATATTCTTGGAGTTTCTAGCACAGACTCTGAAAGTGACTCTGTAGGAGAGTTCTGCACCTTCACTGTCAGCGATGGCTGCGTCCTCCAGCTCACTGGGACACACACAGTCATTTGTTCTTTCTTCCACCTCTGATTCTTGCATGACCACTGGGATACCGCCTCTTCTAATACTGTGGTCCATCAAAGGGATCCCTTCTGGAGTTATACATATATTTTATGTAACTTACATTTGTCCACTGAACTTTAAGTAATACAAGTACACTTCCTAGAAATGGATTTCATCCCTTTGCTTCACATTCCTTTCTCTAGATTTTAGGGATATGGTTATCTCTATGTAAATGGAAGTTTACAAATTGACTAGCTGCTTCAGTTGATTTTTTCCTGTTGCTGAGACAAAATACTCAACACCCAAAATGAAGGAAGGAAAGGTTTATTTAGCTCACAGTGGAGGTTCCAGGCCACACTCGGTTGGCTCCAAGGCAGTGGCACGTGGTAGAGGGCAGCAGTTCATGGTGGCAGAAAATAGCAAAGAGCAAATGGGAGGAGCAGCAGCTGGGGCAGCTAGCGAGCCTCTCTCCCTTCTTTATTTTGGTGAAGCTTAGCCACATTGGAACATGGATTCATTGCAAAATCTATAAGCCTCTCAATGACTGCATGAGGCTTCAGGGGGACAACTAGACACAAACCATAGCACTAACTCTAGCCAATAATATGGAAACCATGAAAACGTATCTACCCATTTCTTTCCCAGATCTCTGACCATGTTTCTATGTAATTCTGCTAAACACCCCACTATGCTAAGTGTATTGGACCTTAGAAAAATGATACGACTATAAAAAGGTCCAACACGATAGAGACAACCAATATGTCTTTCATCAGATATCTTTTCAATGGTACCAGCTATGAGGGATCCCTGCAGTGAGTCCTCAGTCTCTTACTAAATGTTAAGGCACTTGGTGGGAAGAAGGAGAAAGAAAGGAAAATGCAGGGTGACAGGGTCAGGGATGGGCTGTTGTTTATGGGGAAACAAAAGCCATGGGACAGGCAGAACCTTGCTACTTATTGATTACATCTAAGGCAAAGACAAAGGATGAAGGGCAGTGAGTGCTTCTGTAAATAGTAATGGAAACTTTGGTGGGCTAGGAAGAGGAGCAAAGCAAGGAATGGCCAGGGCTGGTGAGGGAGCCACAGTTCACCGAGTGGCTTGTCCTCTCCGGCAGGCCTGGCCCTGCCCTGTGAGCCCACAGAAGGCACTGGGCCTAGGGCCTACAGCTGTGCCCAGGATAAAGAGTTTCCATGTTGCAGTCTCACTCACAGGGTAGGACAAGGGAAGCCTTCTATGCCCTCTAGACTCAATTTGTAATTTGTGGTCCCCAACAGTATTTCTCTTTTATGATGTCTCAATTCTTAATTATCATAATATTCCTCATTATAGTTATTACAAATTAAATATCTATATTATTGTTTTAAAAGATTTTAAAAGAACAAAAATATATCTAAATTGATTCTGATAAGAATTTCTTGTTAATAATGTTATTGTTTTGATTTATATCCATGTGAAAATATTTCAATAATATAGCCTCTTACTCCTCCAATTCTTTCTTATTACTTTACCTAATTAAAGATCAGATTTTTCTTTGTTTATGAACATATTGTGACCTTAAACTTTTTCTATGGGAGCATTTCTTACTTTTGCACATGTATAATATTTATTTTAAATAAAGACAAAACAAATTACAAGAGATTTTTTGTCATAAATAATTATCAAAAGACTGTGGAAAATATTTATTTTTTATGGTGGGTACTTTCATTTGCTCACTCAAAAAGTGTTTGGAGCTTCTATTATATGTAGTCTCTTTTGTGATAAAAATGACAAAATAACTCAGTGAATTCCCATCTTCTATGACCTTCTTGTTCAGAAGTGAATGTAGATAACCAATAAATGTTAGTCTAATTGTATAAAACTATGCAATAGATATGTTGAAAAGAAATAAAAAAGTGAATTCTTTCATATTTTTAAAGAAAGTATGTAAATTTTGAGAGTCACTAATGAAATTTAGCGTTTGGACATAAAAAAAAAAATGAAACCTGGGTAGATGGAAACTATTACTATTCCAGTGGAATCCACAGCTGAGCTCTCTTGGGTAGCTGGGAGGATCCATTGGGTGAGTCTGGGTGAGTTTTGTAATATGTGACAGACTGGATGTATCATAGGAAGGAATCTGCAATGAGTGGCAGCTCCCAATAATGGAACAGTTAGTTAATGGAGCTTTTTGATGTAGACATAATAGATATTCACTGGATTTCTAACTGGGAGTAAAAATGAATCAAATACTTTGCAAATGACCAAATTTTACATCTAAATTATGTGGTGTTGTGGTGTGAAATATTATTCATAGATATCCATAATCGATCAAATTGAATTTTTTCCTATTTGCTAAAACAGATAAACTTAATGTATATTGCTAAATTCCATTTTCCAAATATATTGCTTTACTTTGAAAACACATACTTGATATACCGTTTTTATAATAATTTAGCTTACTTTTTCATACTACAGATCAGTATCACAAAAGTGGAATAGGGTTCAATCCCCAGGCCTGCCATTCCGGCCTCACCCTCAAGTGCCCTGAGAGGGCAATTGAGACTGGGCTTGGTGGTGTGCGCCTGTAACCCTAGCTCTTGGAAGGCTGTAAACAGGCAGATCACTACCAGTCTGAACTAGTAGTGAGACCCTGAATATACTGTAGACCCTTCCCTAAAATACAAATACAAATAATAATAATAATAATAATAATAATAATGATAAATTAATTTCATATGATGTAATAAGACTATGTTGTATTGGTCTAATGAATCTATTCCACTTTTTAATTTTTTTTTTTTTTTTTTTTTTAGTGAAAGGTCTACAGGGTGTTCAGGGTCTCACTACTAGATCGGACTCATAGTGCTCCAACTGTTTACAGCCTCCCAAGAGGTGGGCTTACAGGCACGCACAGCCATGCGCAGTCTGAGGCTGAGGAGATGGTTCAGTGGAATAAGCTCTTCCTTGGCAGCCATGTCCAGTCAGAATCGCCAAGGGTGGGGCTGCACCATAGGTCCAGGGATTGAATCCCTGGCCCCTGCACCTGCTTGCAGGTGTTTTAATCCACTGACCTATTTGGCCGGCCCTCGCCATAAGAAATTTATAACAAATACGGTACTAAACCTTAGTGGAGTTTACATTTGTCAGCTTTCTCTGCAGAATGTTAAAGGTAATGTTTGTGATTTTAATTATCATTTTCTTAACTCATAGGAGTTAAGAAAATCAACTAATTTTGTTAACACATTTTTTTGTTGTTCTTAGTAGACCAAAAATCACTATCAGAGAAACTGTATAAAGCCTGGAGGGAGATCCAGTCCTAGCCCAGGACTCAGTGTGTGGGAGAGCTTCCTGCTACTCTGTGCTGGCCCACCAGCCACATGGGCGAGACATTCTTCCACCCTCTTGGGAACCCACCACCACTCCAAAGCACCACCCCCGCCCCGCCCGCTGAGTGAGAATTTCTCCCACATTCTGGAGACCCACAGATCCAGTCATAGCCCAGGCCCAGTGAGTGTGCAGGAGAGCCTCCTGCTACCATGAGCCAGTGGGATGTGCCCGTCCCAGCCCAGGCACAGCATGGGTGAGACCCTCTTCCATTCTCTTCAGACCCCTCCAAAACTCTGCAGCACCTCGCTCATCAAGGAATAATTTCTGCCACGGACCCCAAGATCCAGTCCTAGCCCAGGCCGGGTGAGTGTGTGGGAAAGCTTGCAGCTACCCTGCGCAGAAGGACCTGCTAGTCCCAGCCCAGGCCCAGCGTGGGAGAGACCCTCTTCCTACCCTGCTAGCCCAGTGAGAATTTCTTCCCCATCCAGGGACTCAAGATCCATCCCTAATCCAGGCCCGGTAAGTTTGGGTGGGAGAGCTTCCTCTCCACCCTACTCCACCTTGTCCCCTCCAGATTCAGCTCAGGCCTGGCATACAAACTGGGGGGAAACCCTTCAGGTGCAATTCCTGCAGAGAGAGTAGGGGACAAAGCCACCTAGGTAGTGCAGGAGCAGAACATCTTGCCAGAGGTGCACAACAGAATCACTCCCAAGGGCAGCAGCAGGAAGGAGCTGAGCACAGCAGCCAGACCCAAGCCAGCACAGCAGGATAAATCCAAAGTTTGTAGATCTGCACCTGAACTTCAATAGGTTCTAAGGTTATAACTGCAACAAAGCTCTGAAACAAAGGTCAAACGACAGTGCTACACAAAATGACAACGAGAAAGAGCAAAATGCAATCTCAGACCCCAAGGCCACTCATAACAAGTGCAGAGGACACTAACACAGAACAAACTGGGAACCCCACAGCTGAAATCAATGAATCAAGAGATTCTGAAATAAAGAAAAAACTGCAGAAAGGTATAGAGGAACTCAGATTGGAAATGAAAAAGAAATCCCTGAATTAATAGCAT
>NDGN011373952.1:0-14235 GCA_002564285.1 Tympanoctomys barrerae
CCTGTGCTTTGCTAAGCTTTTTCCAAGTAGGTGCTTTAGACCACTGAGCCATCTCACCAGCCCAGAAGGAGGGTTTTGGAAGCTGTTTGCACAGTGGCATTAGTGGACACTGTCCTGTTTCTTGTTTTGCAGATTGGAAACCTGGAAGATTTTTACCATTTTCATCATAGCAAGACCTTTAAAAGATCAACTGTGAGCAGCAGAGGCCCTCACACCTTCCTCAGAATGCACCCCCAGGTACTCAGGGCAGGGGAGTCCCCCAAGGATGGGTGTCTTGGGGTCTGTGGTCCTGAAAGTACACACATTCAGACTGTAACACGACTCCAGATAGACCCGCCTTCCGTGTCTGCTTTGAGTACATCATGAGAGAGGAGCCCCAGCATATCAGGCCATCTAAATGCTCCGCGCGTGGGTGTCCACTGCTGGACCTGAAAACTTAAATTCTTCATTTCGGTTGGAGGCACAGGAGTGTAGGTCTGTGAGTGCTGGAATATTCAAGAGGCCTCAGTGTACAGCTCATTGGTAGAGTGTATACCTGGCGTCCTGGAGGGCCTGGACTCAATTTCCAGCACTGCAGAATAAGAAAAACCAAAAAGTAAGATAATATCAACAAAATACATAATAAGTACAGGAAGTACATGTGTATATCTTTCTCTTAAAGCAAAGCCACTAAGCAAGTATTTTAATAATGAAGTTAGAAGTCAGACAGATGGCTGTTTTGGGGGTTCTCACACATATATCATAATGATTACCATGAATGTAAAAACTGGGACAGCAAGTATATAACTTGTTTTTGCAAAAAAATGTATATAACTCTGTTTGAGAGTAAAACAAACCCAAATTGAAAAGAAGCTAACATTTGAAGTTATAATATGATTTATGTTTATTGGAGTGGTTAGTAATACTTTCTGTATATATTTGATTTTTTTTTTTCAGTAACGGGGATTGAACCCAGGACCTTGTGCTTGCCAGGCAAGCACTTATTCTACTGAGCTATCGCTCCAGCCCCTCTGTATATGTTTGAAATTAATAAATGCTAAATAGGAGGCAAAAGAAAGTTGGTGAGGTTAAAAATTGAAGACAGCCAAGGGAGCCCGCGATGAGTTCATTCATTTTGGAAAACTGTGTGGCTGGTTCTGCCCACTTTGGGGCCAGTGGAGCTGGTGAGGAAGCCCACCTGAAAATGTGGCCACGCACGGGCAGAAAAATATGTGACAAACCACAGGGCAGTGAGTGCCGGGAGGGGAGTGACGTTCACGTGAGAACCCGTAGGAATCCCCCGAAGCTGTGGCCATTAGTAAATCGTAGTCTGGGATCCTAGATGATGCACAAAATTATTGCATGTAGTCCCAGAGAATATCTATAAGGAGCTACCGTGGAAGAATGGGTCTTTGGTGTTGCCCCAAGCAACCCATTGGCAATCATGGTGCGTGTGCGTAGACAGAGCTTGGAGGTTGGGGGTTGCTTTATCCCTGGACACCACACGAATTGCCCTTCTCTGGGCGTCGCTCCGGTGAGCCTTCTGATTTAAAGTGCATGGAGCTCATTTCTGTAAGTTGTCCGTGAAAAGACAGACATATTTTGATTG
The DNA here is from genome assembly GCA_002564285.1 of Tympanoctomys barrerae. Taxonomy (NCBI): domain Eukaryota; kingdom Metazoa; phylum Chordata; class Mammalia; order Rodentia; family Octodontidae; genus Tympanoctomys; species Tympanoctomys barrerae. The sequence continues at coordinate 1,589 of NDGN011373952.1, forward strand.
TATTTCTGAACTAATGGTATAGAGGGGTAGATGGATGGACAGATGTGTGAACGGATGGGTGATAGATGGAGGGACTGATAGATCAATAGGAAGAGCTAGGCAGTCCTCTGCTAATCTAATCTCAGTATCTCTTCATGGCAAGGAAGGGACTGTAATGTTTATTATAGGATCCCATGTGCTTAAGCGGGTTAACATGCGTCATCTCTCCTAATTACACAGTCCTGGGATTATAGCCACTTGCACTCGTACCACAGAATGTGAAGGGATGCTTTTCAAAGGTGCAGGTATCGTTCCTTCCTTTAGGGAGCTCGGCCAGCTTGCTCATGCTCCTGGCTTGGGGCGGTGGGAAGGGGGAGCGGCCTGCTGCAGGCATCCGCTCAGAAGGAGCAGCAGGGCGTTCCATGAGGCGGACGGAGCCTGACAGGACCTCGTGCCTGGCGCTGGGAGGCACCTGTGCTCTCTCGGGCTGGAGAACATTCTAAGTGAGAAGGAAGCGGCTGCGCCACCCCTCCACGGCTTCGCCTTGAGTGAGTGGCAAATCTGTCTTTTGAGGACAGTGTGCTTCTTTGTTTGAAGCCTCAGAAGCTGTAAAATTGCTGTCACATGGAGTTACAATGAACCGCAAGCTGCTTGCATTAGGAAGCGCCATGCATGGGCATGTTCCACAAGACCAGGTCAGTGGATTTCATGGGCCTCTCCCACAGATGGCTAAGAATTAAGCTGTCCATCCACTGTTAGGACAGAGGCAGAGCTAAAATAGATTTTATCTGTGTTTTGTCTCCATTCTCTACTTTGGATGACTCAGTTTTTATAACATCTTCCCCCAAAGAGTTAAAGACATCATATTACAGTGATACATGCATATTCATATTCAAATGATTCATGCATATTCATGATTTAACTCATATTCACTGTGGAAGCAGCCTGTGAACAGATGAATGGATGAAGAAAATGCACAAGAGAGAGGAGTACTACTTAGCCAAGAAGAAGGATATTGAGTCATTGTGGAAAATGGATGTACCTTGAGATCATAATACTAAGTAAGATAAATAAGACACAAAGGTTAAATATTGCAAGGGTTCTCTTTTACGAGAAATCTCAAGCATACATGATTTTAAAAGATGATAGGAAATAGGAAAGTAGGCATCGTGGAGATATGGAAGGCATCTGTGTATGGGAAGAGACAGGAAGGAAGAGCAGGGCGAGGAAGGTAAAAAGGATTGAGCTACAGCATGTACGGCACAAGGTCTCCAAGGTGACAGTCTTTATTATGTATCACCAGCGTACACCAACTCAAAAACAGAGGCACTCAGTTTGAATGCTTTTCTTTTCCCTTCCAAACACATGGGCTGTGAACGGGGGGGTGCAGAGTCTTCCAGAAGGTCCGCCGTGGTGAGGCGCAGTGGCGAGCCCGCAGCAGAGCTGGGGAGCAGAGGCTGGGGACGCGCAGCGCCCAGGTTGGCCGGACGGGTCCCACGGAGGGCTCCAGGGCCTGCAGGCTGCCTGCTCAGCAGCCGCTGAGCTGCAGGGCACACTCACTGTAGGTGCTCCCACAGTCTGCACTCAGTTGCAGTGTGAGGGCAGGGTATTCTCAGTAATCAGTTGTGTCCTTGCAGGAAACAGAAAGAAGGACAGACTTCCCAGGCAAAGGCGCTGGCCGGTAAATGATTTTGAATGAAAATCTCTTTTACACTTGAGTTTTTTAATAAGCTCCTGGCAAGGCTGCTATCAAAGCATCCTGCCAATAAAGAAGAAAGAGGAAAAAGGTAAACAGCCAGGCCATCCCGGCTCTGCCTGGAGCCCGCGCGTGATTGGCCCGTCGGCTCCCACCGCTCTAATTAAAGTTGTAGCCCCAGGGAACGCATACAGACATCTAAACCAATTATGAATTCAGAATCGCAACTGAAATACCTCTGTTTACATTAGTCTCATTTTAAGGCAAACCAAATCAATTAGCTGTCAGACTGATGGATATTTACATTGCCTTGTCATTTCCAATTAAATATTTGGCAAAATTAGCTGTTTTACACAGGCACTTAGTGTTATCTTCCATTGCAGCCCATCTGAGCCATTTTCCTCCCGAGCAGAGGCTTCTTGGTGATACCTTAACATCTGGAGCGTTGTGTAATTAATATTATTAACAAAAAGGAAAAGATGATTTAATATTATTCAGAGGCATTGGAATGCAAAGTTGCCGTTGTGTTGGAATGACCAAACTGGAAATGAACGTTATAGGGCTTAGGATAAAGTTCAATTGAGTACAGATGCTGTTCTACTTTAATTAACTCCAGTTTCTGTTGTATAACCACGCTTTAATAATTGATGGAATTTATAGCGTACCCTGATGACACATAGAGACTGATAGAGCTTACATTTGTTAAAGCAAAACACAAGGGAGGCATCAGTAGGACTGTTTCTTCTTCAATCACAGACACACACACACACACACACACACACAAACACACACACTTCTTAGAGCATCCTTTTGGACTGATCTGCGCTAGCGTTGTGCCATCATTTCCCTTCAATTCTTAATTACCTTCGCTTGATTTTTTTTTTTTTTTTTTTTATAGTCTGAAAAGGGCTGTTTTGTTTCCAGTGCTTTGTAGAGCAGCCCCGTCCCGGGGAGAACAGCCTCAGCGTCCTCCGTGTGCAGTATCAGTCACTGGGTTTTTCCAAGGGCTGTCATTTAAGCAAACTGAAAGCATTTGTTTTGAACTTGTGCTTTTGCCAAAAGTCTGGAGAAGGGTGGATGTTGCAGATGCATCAGCCAATAGCTGAAAGGGCTCGCAAATTTTTTTTAAATTACTTGTTCTGATTCTGTTCCAAGCTGGCTTACGGTTAGACGCTGCTGCCTGTGTCTTCCAAACCTTACATTTTAGCGCGATGACTCTGGTTCAGCCCTTTCCTTCCCTTTGGTTCTCAGCCAGATGGATGATGGAAATGGAGGGATAAAGATGTTAGTGAGGAGGTCCTTGGTGGCTCCTTCGGTGCTGCTGGGAGCCTTCGACTTGATGCTTCTTTTCAGGGCTTTCATGTTCCAAAGCTGCAAAATGATTGCAAGGACCACAGTAGGCATTCTGTTTTGTAGGAGGGGACTTTGCCCCCAGAGTTTAATCAGAGCTCAAGTTTCTTTCCAGCGGTGAGGCAACGTTTAAGGAGATCTTTTCATTAGCCACAGATGGAATTTTATCTGATGGTTCTGTGCGCTAGGACCGATGGAAATGCAAACAAACAAAAAGTTCCTGGGAAATGACAGCCTTTAAGTAGTCAAGGAGCAGACTGAGCTGAGAGGCCGGTGGGCTGCCCTGTGGCTGGGAACCCCGAGGGGAGGACAGCTCTCCGTCTCTCCTAGCGGCCAGCCTCCCTCCTGGCATGGCAGATGACAGGGACGCGTGATCCCTCTGTTGTTAGCACAATAGAAGTAGTCTGAGTGACATGGCTACTCTAAATTGGTAGAAAGCTTAAATTGTAAGATATAGTTTAGGTGGTGACTGAGACTGGGTGTTGTGGCGTGCATTTGTAATCCCAGCACTTGGGAGGCTGAAAACAGGAGGATCACTAAGAGTCCAATCAGTGTAGTGAGACCCTGTAGACCCTGTACTTTTTTTTTTTTTCTTTAGGGAAGGGTCTACAGGGTGTTCAGGGTCTCACTAGATCAGACTCGTAGCGATCCGCCTGTTTACAGCCTCCCAAGAGCTGGAATTACAAGCATGCACCACTATGCCCAGTCTCAATTGCTGTCTCAGCGAACCCTGGGAACAGAGCCAGCAGGGCAGGCCCAGGGATTGAACCCCTGGCCCCTGCACCTGCTTGCAGCCGCTTTAATCCACTGAGCTATTAAATATATTTTTTAAAAAATCATTAAAATAGAGTTTAAAACATCAGTCCCAACTTTTGAGAGAGACCGGCTTTCTGAAGAGACCAGCTTTCTGAAGAGTTTTTCCAGACATTTGAGGGAATGGTTCCAGGTAATTCAATTACATTTGTAGTTATTGTGCCCTTTATTATTATCATCACATTGTGCATTTTATTCTTCTTATTACATTACATTCTCATAAGGAGCGCGCAGCCTAGATCCCTTGCGTGTGCCGTGTGCGTGCTCCCGCGAGACTCTGGTGCCCCCCTGGCCCCTGGAGGCAGAGCTAGGTGGTGTGAGCAGTGGGTACAGGGGAAGCTCCGCTTGCTCACCTCCCGCTGTGCAGCCCGAGTCTTCACAGGCTGCCGGCCAGGACCAGTCTGGGGTCTGGGGCTGGGGGACCCCCTGCTCTAACAGAGCTTTGCTATTTCACCTGCATACTCAGCACTTACACTGTGGCCTCTCCGTGGCGGCATCATCGCGTCCCACTTGCGGCTCACTGTCTCTGACCGCATCTCATGGCACGAGCCACAAGCTGGCGGCCCGCTGTCCCTGCCTGTTTCATCCGTTGGGGCCGGCCCACCTTCTGTGCAGTTGGCCCTGCCCCTGTCGCATGTGTCCTCTCACCTGGACCACTCCACAGCCTGCTGTGGGCCTCCTGGATCCCCAGCAGCTCCCTCAGTGCCCAGGGTTTCCTCCCCTGCGCCCTGGCCCCTCCTCCGTCAGCCTCCCTGCTGCCCCAGCCCCGCCTGCCTCCTGGTCTGAATGACCTCACTCTTCCCCCACTGACAGCTTTTGTAGATTGCTCCCGCCTCCCTGCCTGCTGCTCAGCTCCGTTCTTTCCCCTCCTCTCCTCTCCTCTCCCCTCCCTGCTACCGGGAGGCCTGCGAGGAGTCCTCAGACTTGGCCACTCTGCCTAGCAGTTGTATGTTTGTGTTCTGGATTTAGCCCGAGAGCGGGAGCAGTGTTTGGTGGCCACCACGATGACTAGCTCAGTTTGCTTGGGCTGTGGCTGGCAGCGGAGCTACAGACGGCCCGGGAGGCCTGCTTGGCAGGCTGGGGAGCGGAGCGCGTGCAATGCCCAGGCGGCAGCAGTGCAGGGAATGCAAACTGACCCGGGCCCTAGTGGCTCTGAGTCTTGGACTGGGAGGCATGCAGGCACAGGCCGCGTTTCCTTAGCTTTCCCTTGTAGGTCCGGCAATTACCCAGCAGGTAGTAGGCTGAAGCCTAGTACACTTTTATCGAAATGTATCTCACTTTTCACAGGTTAGGTTCGTGGGTGCAGGACACGTTCCTTATCGTTCTCTTATCAGCTTCTCTCAATATAATTATTTTAGATGTACATTTTGGCTTATGTTGTGGAAATTACAACAAAAACGTGAAAGGACCCTGAACTGACAAAGCCTTGTCCTAGATCACCAATGCTAATGGCCACACATGGGACATACTGACCACTGTCTGTCTTGATAGTTTTGAGTGCCCTGGGGTTGCTGTAAGACGGCACCACAGACTGGGCAGCTCGGACAGCACCAAATCATTGTCCCACAATTATGGAGACAAAGAGTCTGTGATTAAGATGCCGGCGGAGCTGATCTCTTCTGTGGTCTTCTACAGTTAGCTGCATCTTTGCTTCGTCCTCGCGAGGTCTTCCCTATGTGTGCCATCTGTCCCCCAATCCCTGTCCTTCTAAGGACACTGGTCAGATTGGGCTGGTATCCATCCTAGTGACCTCATCTTAACTCATTTGAGTTCCATCCCTGTGGTGTCATTCACAATCTCTGGGGCCTCCCCAAGATTTTGGGGAGGGACATATTCCAGCCAATAGAGGAAACTGGGATAGAGCCACTTGTTCTGTTGTTGATTCCCAGAGGCCAGGGACACGTAGCAGGGAGAGAGGGACCTTCTGATTTCTTTCAGGAAAAAAAAAAAAAAAAAAGAATTAAATTACAAATAAATAGTTCAAATTTCCGCAAGTGCTTCTGCACCCACCGTCCGTTTCCCAGATTGGCAGAGTGTGTCCCGTCCTCTCTCGGCAGCGTGGCAGTGGCCTTCTGGGCAGAAATTGAACCATGGTCTGTACCATTTTGGTTCTGACTGTAGGTGTTGGAGTGGCAGGGAACTGAGTTCCCTGTTACCTTGGTGACACAGGACAAGGGCGAAGGTGCGTTTCTAGGCTGAGTTAGAACGCCTCTTATTTGGGGGTCTTTGTCCACTTTCTTCTCCTCTTCCACCTCCTTGGCCCGCCAGGTTCTGTCTGTGTTGCCTAGTGGCCTGGCGTCCCCTGTGTTCACCCCAAGGCCTGGTGGGCTTCGGCATCTCACCAAGGCTGGCTCTAACGAAGCTAGCCCTGCGTGCTGTGGCACTGACGAGTCCTCCTGCCTCCAGCAGGATGGCCGCAGTCGCCTCTGTTCTTCCTAGGCCTAGCTTCTTGCTTCAGTGCTTCTTAACCGCGATGGCAACACAGGCCTCTTGGAAAAGCAAGAGAGGCTGTGGACTGTCTCTCTCTCTCTCTCTCTCTAGAGGGAAAACAAGCAGATGCTCATGCCGCATCACTTTCCAGGCTGTTTGACCAGACTGGGACCTCCTGGGACTGAAGCCGGTCTTTCTAGCCCTCGAAGGACTACTCAGTTCCCATGTGCGTCGACTGCGGCCTGCCGAAGGGAGGCCCCCCTTGCACACGCAAGGCAGCGTGCACCTGTCGGGAAGCGCCATTCGCCCCCTTAACGTCACCACTCAGCCTCTCATCTAGTCTTATCTGATTGAATGTTGGCCTGGTTAGGTGTTCAGAGGAGTTGATGTTGGTGGGAATGGAGAGCTAGGCTTCAAAGACTGTTGAGTGCGAAGACACCCAGCGAGGGATGGCGAACTCGAAGGTTGAGGCAGGACGCCCACCTTTCCACAGAGAGCATGGGCGAGTGGGTTCCACACTGACACTGGCAGTATGGTTGTTCTCTCCTGGAGGAGACTAGGATTTGGTGGCTCCTGAATGCTGGGGAGCTCACTAATGACCTCCTCTACCAAAGGTAGAGTTGGGCTGGCTCACAGGTAGGGGACTTCCCTTGTCCTCCCATGACTACAGATTATAGTACGTTAGAGTTCAGGAGCTACCTGGCCTTCCTTTGAAGAAGCCAAGGGGGGAAAAAAAGAACGGAGAGCTGGTAGGAATGTCTCCCTTACTCTGCACACTACGGACTATGCATAGAGCCCAGAACCTGTGCAAATCTCTCATCTGAGCTGGCCGGTGGGTACTGTAGGAAAGTTTAATAACACGATTCAGATGTATGCCCTTCTGTACAATGCAGGAGTATAACACTCCTAGGGGCAAAGGTCACTTGTGAGTATCCTTTGTCACCCTCGCTTCATCCAGAGCAAAGACTCTGAACCTCCAGTTGGAGTCTCCAGCTCCCAGGAACTTCCAAAAGCTTCGGGAGGGGATGAGGGCCTGAAGAGAGATGGTGGCTTTGGGTGGGGCACAAGCGAGATGTCATGATCTCTTTGGGGACATTGTCTCATATTTAAGAAGTTTCATAAACACTTCCTTTTATCCCTTGTCACACCCAGGACCAGTGTGTTAGGTGGGTTTCTGATCTGGCAGCATGCCCATAGTCCACGAAAACAGGCCACCATCAAGTCTGCGACAGTAGTAACTCTTAACATCCACGGGCTTCACTGTGAGTCAAACAAGGCCCTGCTTGTCTGTTTTGCATCTTTGTGGGTAACTTTAAATTCTACCTCATTTTATCTACAAAAGGACATTCCATGGATGTTTAATTTTAACTTCTTTCTTTCTTTCTTTTTTCTATGCATTTAGTACAGGGTCTCCAGGGTCTCACTACATAGATCGGACACATAGTGATCCTCCTGTTTTCAGCCTCCCAAGCACTAGGATTACAGGCGTGTGCCAACACAACCAGTCTCGTTCACCATCTCAGTGCACCCCGGGGGCGGGGCCACCATGGCAGGCTGGGCATTGAACCCACCCACCCCGGCCCCTGCATCTGCCTAAGCAGGTGCTTTCATTGACTTAGTTTGATTTCTTTTTCTTTTTCTTTTTTTTCTTTTTTTGGCGGAACCGGGGATTGAACTCAGGCCCTTATGTTTGCTGGGGAAGCACAATACCACTGAGCCATCTCCCCGGCCCAACTTAGCTTGATTTCCAGGAAGAAAGTTGGAAGAGGGCTCGTAGTAACAAAAAAGTTCAAAAGAAATTGTAGAACTAGAAATGTAGCTCAGTGGTAGCGCTGCCTGCCTTGCGCACAGCCCTGGATTCTATTCCCAGCAGTGCACAAAATCAAAGACAAAAAACAATTGTTTTGATATAATTTTAAGATTATGGAATCTTCGCTCTGCCTAGAATTGATTTCCAGGACAAAGTACTTTCTAGGATAAGAATGTAGCAGTTTTAGCCAGAAACGTGCCAACAGAAAATGGATAGAAGGAAAAAATCAGAATAAAGCTATGTTTTCAAAATATGTCTTCAAAGAAATCAAAATACTTTTGTGAACAGATATGATTTGGGTTCTGGCTGGAAGTGGCATTTGGCAAATACACCTTGCACGTGTACCAATATGCTTATGGTTGATTTGCTATTAAAAAAAAAAAAAGAACCTCAAGTACCACCCAGGATTTAAGACCTGATCACATTTTCTGCTCAGAAGGGAAGATGTCTGTCTGTGGTGCATCGAAAGTGGATTCGTAGTTAAAATCTGAAGTCTAACTCTGTGTCTTCATCCAGGGAGTGTTCAGTGAGCCCTCACTGCCTGCCACAACTCACCTCGCAGACTGAAATACAGTGCTGCACAGAACATGGGCCCTGTCTAAATCGAGCGTATTACACACCAGCTGGGCAGCAGAGGTCAATCACATCACCCCTGTGTTGGTCAGCTTTCTGTGATTGTGACAAATACCTGAGACAAATCACTTAAAAAGAGGAAAGGTTTCTGGGGCTCAGGGTTCTGTAGGTTTCAGTCCATCATCTCGGCCTCTGTTGCTTTGGGCTTGGAGCAGCGCAGTGCATCATGGCATGAGCTTGTGGTAGAGGAAGCTGCTCACTTTTTGGTGGCTGGGGAGCAAAGAGGGAAGGCGGCCGGGGCTGGGTATCCTGTCCAGGGCACGGGCTCAGTGACCTGACTTCCTCCCACTAAGCCCCGCCTCCCACCAGCACCATGGGCTGAGGGCCAGCTTCCACGCACGGCCCTGTGGAGAATCCTTCCAAACCGTAGCACCCCGAAGCCCGTCCAATCGCAGATCCAATCGCCAGGTTGCTTGCTCATGGTCTTACTTGGCTTTAGGACTTGATTTCTAAGATGTGTATCTGTCCCCTTGAAGTCCGTATGTGCTACTGACTCTTCCATACATTTTTCACTGAGGCAGTCTGAATCCTCCTACGCAGACATGACGAGGCATCTGGTGAATAGGTTGTGACCAAAGCGTCGTTGGAAAGCGACAGACAAGAGTACTGCCAGAGAAGCATTGTTAGGCTTCCCGTTAGTACTGGTCCTCCGAGGAGAGGGAGAATACTTTGACTGCTGCAGAGACCCCCAAGTTATTTTTATGACTCGGATGACTGCATCAGTAAACGGTTCAAGTGTCATCCAAGACTCTCACCCTGCAGCTTTTCATTTGCAAGTTCTGTGGAAGAAGTAATTCCACAAGTGGCACAAGCTTAGAGACACTCGGTGATGTGTGGGTCTTTATTATACGTTGTAATACCGGACTGGGGAGATAGCTTGACGGTCTAAAGACCTGCCCAGCAAGCACAAGGTTCCAAGTTCGATCCCCAGTACTGAATGCTGTGTGGGCCCTGGAACCCTGGATGTGTCAGATCAGCCCTAAAACCAGGCAGGGTGGTGCAAGCCTGTAATCCCAGCACTGGGGAGGCTGAGACAGGAGGATCACTATGAGTCCAAACTGCATAATAAGATCCTGTATCCAAGAAATAAATAATTAATTAATTTTTAAAAAGTTGCACTACCATGTACACGAGCCTCTGAACTGCCTGTGCAAGGGTATCCTTTCTGCATGGACCGGTGAGTTCACGTTTCACTCACTTGGGTTCAGGTCTTTGGCACAGTTCTAGCCTTTCCTGTGTGGCCAGGTAGCTCCTGAACTCTAACGTAGGAGGGCTAAAGCAAGAGTTTTGCAGCCAAGCCAAGGCAGAGGGAAAAGCACCTAGTCCTGGACGAGGCCAGGGGTGCTCCTGCGCTCCTCCGGCACCCGGCACAGGACCCACAGGGAGTCTCCACACAGGTTTATTGAGTAGCAGTTGAGTACGTGACCACAGGGTGCCTGACGGGTGGAGAAATCAGGGAAGTTGGACTTGGAAGGTGGCTTATTCGTTGTGGCAGATAAGAAGTGAGGTGGGTGATGCTACTGTGCTTGCTAGAATGGATGAGGAACAAGGCAGCGACTGACCAGAGCCCAGGGGAAAGGAGCAGGTGACCGCTGACAGAATTGGCTACTGTGACTGTGCCGTCCACCTGGATCTCACCTCCATAGAGCTGAGGTCCGGAAGGCCCCTCTCTTGGCAGATCTGTCATGTTTGGTTTCATTGGACCAACACTGCCTTGTGGCAATCAGAGGCTTGCAGCAATCGGGTCTATCACCAGGGTGTGGAAGAGGGCTAGGCTCTTGCCACCGGGAGTGGCCCTAACTGTGCTGTGGATCTGGTGCTGGCCTAGCTCGCTGTGAGAACTATGTGGCTGTCTTAGTTACATCTATTCTTGCTGAGACAAAATACCTGACACCCAAAGTTAAAGGAGAAAAGTTTATAAAGGTCAGCCAACTCCACAGTTGGCTGACTCCAAGATGGGGTGGCATAGCAGAGGGGCATCGCAGAGGAAAAACAGTTCATGACAGGCAGCAGAAGGAAGACAGCAACGCAGCTGAGCAGCGAGGAAGCAAGCAGCAGCTGTCCTTCATGTTCTACCCAGCCTACCTGTCTTTAGGTGGGTGGCGCTGACACCCCGGGTGGGACACCCTTCATCCTAGCGCCGCACTGTGAATCAATCCTAGAACACCCGCTCTAGATCCAAGCACCTCTGTCATGTTACCTCTATGACTGCATGAGGAGACACCTAGGTACGAGCCACAGTAGATGCCAAGCGCTCCCACCCTGCCAGGCAGCTCTTTCATGATTTCCAGAAACATGCTTTTCCACATTACCTAACCAAGGCAGAGGGAGTCCCTCGCTTGGGCTTGGAAGAGCAGAGTTCGCCCCCTTCTCTGAAAGCGGGGCCTGGTGGTGTCATAGTAAATCTAGGGCTCAGCAAAGGATGCAAACATCCCAAGGTGCCTGGTGCCTTAAGGAGTGATATTCTGCTGTATTTTACAACAGGATGCTAAGCAGATTATGAAATCTCATCATTGGTATTTTATACCAGGTAAAGCCTTTTATTTACTTCAGGCAGCAATCTAGGGGGAAGTTGCAAAATGCTGTCAGCAGGAATTATCAACAAAATATCTCATTTCATCGTTGTACTTTCTGTAGGAGTATCTACAGCAGCAGTTGTAAATTATCCAGGACTTCCTGCTGAGGCTTTTTAAGTGTCTAACTTAAAATTGATCTTGAGCTATTTTCAGTGTTTCTAAGGGTCCTGGACTGTGGGTGTGTTTTATACAACTCACATGGAACCAGCCTATGGTATTGCTTTCTGAACATTTTGTCCTGTCCACCAAGGGTGCCTTTGAGCTCTAACTGTGAGGCTGCCTGTGACACTGTTCTGCTCTCCTACCTTGGGACACTGGGGAACGCAAGGCCACAACAGAAGGAAAGGAAACCTTACCCCTTGGCCCTGCGAAGCCTTCACTCCCTCTGCTGGCTCTGCAGCTGCTTGGCTTCACAGCTCTTCAAGCTCCCAGGGCAGGCTAGGATCCCGAACCATGGCCCGGTAGCCTCCGTGTCACCTTCAGCCCTCTCCCTCTCTTCCTCCTCCTCCCATCTTTCTCCCCAACCCCATGCAGACTCCCCTGGTCTCACCACACTCTCATCTGCATGATGGCGTCCCAGACTGAGGCATAGACCCCTTGAGAGCAGAAATGGGGTCCCCTTCCTCATCCTCTTCCTGCCAGACTTGGACCCCAGCACTGTACTGTGCGGAACCCTAGCTTTGATCGTTGCTAAGCTGGGGGGCCCACCATACTAAGTCCAAAGAAAATACCTCCACTCCCATGAGACCCTATAAAAATGAATAAGCTCCTCCAACTTGAGAAGAACGTGCACAGCAACGATGAAAACAGTGGCCGTGTGCCAGGCGCTGGTCTGAGCACTGACTGGAGAGCATCCGCGTGCGGGCCTACCCAGCAGGGTCAGTCTGGGTGAGCCCCGGTGCGCAGACCACCTGAGGCCACAAAGGCTCGCCGCTCGCCCAGGCTCCCGTGGCTGGGAGTGCGGTGAGCCTGTAACTCAGCCAGCCCAGCCCCGGCTCCCTGCTCTTCTACACCATTTAGACCACCTGCCAAGCGTTCTCCCTGGTTATGAAGGCAAAGCATATTAATCTTTTAAAATGTATAAAATCCTAGAAGCAATTACAATGTTTTAAGTTGGCAGTAAGGCCATTTCCCAAAAACTGCTATTATATTCCCTTCTAGATTTTTTTTTTTTATTCTATCTCTTTCCAGATTTCTCTCTGTGCATGTTTTACTACCATGTTTCTTATGGCTGCCAAAAATCTTAGCATATAGGTTATCAGAATTTACTTATTTACTTATTCATAGCCGCGTGGTAAGGCTTTTTTTTTTTTTTTTTTTTTTGTATTTTAGGGAAGGGTCTACAGGGTGTTCAGGGTCT
>NDGN011373970.1:0-25737 GCA_002564285.1 Tympanoctomys barrerae
TGCTTTGCTAAGCTTGTTCTAAGTAGGTGCTTTAGACTACTGAGCCATCTCACCAGCCCCTACGTTGCTGCTTTTGATGGTGGTAGAAGGGGCACAGCTTTGCTGCTGGTTGTGGGGGATGCAACTGACAGACAAGGGTGACCTGGTGGCTAAGGCAGCTCTGTGTCACTTCACACCAGCCCTGGGGAGGACAGCACTCAGCACTGAGTGCTGAGGTCCCCACGTCCCTGCCCACTGGGGTGAGAGCATCCAAGCCTCCCAAAGGGGTTTGGGCTTCCCACCTGCCTGTCTGGAGTCAGGCCACCACTCCCAGGCTTTCCTGGCTACTCCTCAGCCACAGGAAGAAGCTCTTATTGGACATTTTGGTGCTGTCTTGCATTTCCCAGTTGCTGTTACTTTGTCTCTACATCTAGAAAGTGAGGCACAAAGAAGACCAGGAACACGCCTCCCTTTGGGGCTGTTGCCCCTGAGGTCCCTTGCTGGTAGCTTCTTTGAGCTATCTCTTAGTTACTTGGGTTTGCTTCATGTGTTGTGTCCAGAGCTCCTGCATGTCCTTAGTAGGGATGACAGGAAAACATGTTTCTCTGGACATCTTTTCACAATGGAAGGCTCAGCTCACCCATTTTATGAAGTCCAGATACAATAAATATAGTTAGGCCTATGTTCAGTGCTCACAGACAGGGGCCAGGACTCTGATCAGGGCTATCTTCATGTGGTCCTGCCCTAGCTGTGAAGTGGAGGGTCACATACTATGTGTTAATTTTAAATATTTCAAGTGCCTCAATGTTTCCTCTCAGCATTAAGTCACTACTCCTTCTCATAAGCTATGAACTGGTTTTTTGCACCTCAGTTTTCTGGTCCATCCTTTTAGGCACCTTTATTACTTAATGCCTCCAGGATGGAAGTCTGTTGGTTTGATCCACTTCCTTTTCCAAGGAAAGGCTTTCTCTCCTTGCCATGACTGCATACCCCTCTGGAGTCAGCTTCAGAAGAGCTGGATAGTTCAGAGACCCCACACATCCCTGCTGGACCAAGGACCTGGAACAGTGGCTCTGGCTTGAGGGGAGTGCAAAACAGAAGGGAGCCTGGCCAGGTCTGATACTCCTCCACTTGGGGCTGCTGGGACCAGTATAATCACAGACAAAACCCGCTTGAAGTTTGCAAGGACACAGCTCAGGGACCAAGTGTACCCCTGAAATGCCAGGAGAATGTCTGCTCACAGCACTGTGTCCGTCTGGTCTGTAGCAGCCACAGGGAAGGCAGGTCAGCAGGGCCTTCATGCTAGTTCACAGAAGGGGGCACTGCCCAGGGGACTGGTCATTCCACATGGGAGCCTGAGTTCTCATCATGCCTAAGGGAACATGGGGACTGTGGGGTGGGCATTGGTCCATAGGGACCTAGCTCCGGTTCTATAGCTCCATGGCAGGACACAATGGGGCAGGGGCTCAGCAGCTCATGTGGTCAGGGCATCTGCCAGGCTGGCACAGCTGCTCAGCAGCCTGCAATCTCTGCCTACCCAGTCCTCACAGCTGTGGGTAGCTCTGAGCTGCAGCTGCCCTGAGCTGGCTGAGGGTAGAAACAGGAACGTGTTTACTGTCAGAATCAATGACCCCTGTGGGGGAGGTGGGGAAACCAGGCTAGCTCAGGCCTATGTTGTCCTTGGTCTTCAGTGGCCACTCAGATCTATGCAGTGTATCTGTCTACCCAGTCCCTAGTCTGGGGAGAAGGTCACCAGGGACTCTTGACATCCACACCCTGGCCTGCATAATCCTATCCATGCTTAGCCCACAGCTACACTTCCTTATGTGAGGCACAGCACCCCAGCCCTGGCTCTGTAGGCATTCAGTTCCTCAGAATCAATCCTGCGCCTGGCTGCACCATGTGCTATTCATACTACAGTCCCTGGGGGCCAGTCCTCACCCTGCTCTAAACCACAGCCCCTTGTCAGGAGTCTGGAAAGCTAGGCCCATCATCCCATTTCCACTCCAATGCCATCCTCTTGGCTCCTGTGCATCCTTAACCCCACACGGCCTGCTCCCTGGATGCTACCAAGTCATTCACAGGTGGACCTTATTTTGGCTGCCAGACTCTGCCCTGGAGAATAAGCCTACTCTCCACCCACCAAACCATCTGCACCTCTGCAGGTTGTGTATGGACAGCAGTACTGCAAGGGTTCCCCTCTAAGTAGGTGTGCATCTCAGGTGTGTGGCTGTGAAATGGGGACTTTGGCTACTTGCAGTGAGCCTTGGGGACATCAGTGAGGGGTGTCCTGGACAGCTATCCCTGTCTCCTCTTGCTGATGGTGGGTGTGACCTAGATGGGCCATACAATGAGTGATTAATGGGTCTGTTGGATCAAGGTCTCCCTAGATAGTAGCATCTGTGGCAGGCCTTGCTCCTTGAAGCTTCCTGCTGCAGATGGTAGGACAGGAGGCCATGTGGGGAAGTACTATGGGAACATGGGATCTATCGACCTTGGCACTGAGTGGGCCAGCTAGGAGGGAGCCTTGGGGTCTTACCTGGGGGGCTCTCGGCCCTCAAAGGGGTTGAGGGCCAGCAGGGACACGGCTTCAGCATTGTTGGCCAGGAGCTTGCCAGCCAGGTGTAGGATCCACTCATTCTGCTCGTAGGTCTGGGGGAAAGGGCTTATGAGTCCTGTGTGCAGACCCCATGTCCCAAGTGCAGACCCTGCCTGTTACCTGTTGTCTGCCTGCTACCCTAAGTTCCTTATAGCTTGGGTAGAGTGTGGGCATTTGGATTCCCCGTATACCACAACCTTGGCTCCCCACTGCCCACCAGCCTGGCATGCAAGGGTCACTCATCATCTGCCCAGGCACCCAGTCTTGCTGATGTCCTGGTCTTATCCTCTGAGGCTATATCCTCCTGGGAGCTGCACTGCTGGCTTCATGACAGGACAAAAATAGAGGTTTTGTTTTGGAGCTGGCATCATCACCTTCCTGCATTCCTACAGCAAAGGTTCAGGGTTGTAAGTCCAGGATTGGTTATTACCTCAGTTGAGGTGAGCCTCCCCTGAGTAGCCATTTTGGGAGCCTCCATGACCAATGTCATTGACATGTGACACGCCAGGGAGCTGGTGGTGGAACATCCTTACCTGGAAGGCTGCAAACCACATGAGCCAGTCCAGGCGATAGTGGTAGGGGGAGATCAGGCATGGCCGCCTCCAGGGGTTCCCTGGTTTGCACTTGAACTCATAATCCTCCCACACGGTATCAGGGGCACTGGCATTGGCACTGGCTGTGCCCTGCAGGATCACTTCTGTCCGCTCCTTGGTGATGCTAGGGCGAGATAAGGCACGTTCAAAGATGGGGTGGGAACTCTGCTTCTCCCTGCAGCACTAGGGTAATAGCAGGGGACATGTTCAGCCTAGGACCTGTTCAGGCATGTGGCCAGGGCCAAGTGTCCCCTGGGACCCTCTTCTATACCTTCCAAAGGCCCCGTAGGTGTTGACAATCCGCAGTGGATTGAAGGAGGTGTTCATGACCTGCCTGGAGCTCAGCAGATTGATGATCACAGGCACACTAAGCCAAGCCAGCAGGATGCCCAGCGAGATGTTGGCCACACGCCGTACCAAGCAGCCTGTGGGAGGGGGATGAGTTCTCATGGCTGGGCACCCTCTCACCACCCTTCATCCCCTGCCAAGGCTGAGGACACAGGGTCCCCACACAGCAGATACTTCTCTGCCCCAACATACGGAAGGGGTTAGGGTTAGGATCACCTACCGTATCTTGGCTCAGGCTTGGCCCCTCCAGCTTCTTCCTTCTGCATCCTCAGGACTCGATCTTTCAGGCCGCCTGGCCCTGAAGGAAACAGGAATCCCAGCGTGGCATCATCAAAGCAGGAGAGGCTAGGCACGATGGTCAACCAGTTCAGAAAGCTCAGGTTCCCACTGAGAATGAGGACCACCTGGGGAAGGGCCTGAGGGTGAGGCAGGGCCATGGGGGCACAGCCTACGCCCCTCCAGCATTGCTCTTGCAAAAGGAAGACTGAGGATGGGCCAGAATCTTAAATTGGGATGGGGTTCTTGGACATGAGCCCCCCGGGAACTGAGTTCACGGGGACACAGGATTCTCAGAGTTCAAACGTCACAGGAGACTGCACAGTGATCACTGTGGGTGCCTTCAAGTCCTATGAAGGGATGGAATATGCATCTGGGCAAGGGTTAATGGACTGTCTCAGCCTTCACCTCTAAACCAACTACTGATACCAACAGGAAAAGTGTGGTTTGGTGGCTTCTGACAAATGTGTACACCTGTACACAGGACACACTCTGGGCATCCCGTCCTGCTGCAGTCTGTCATTTCTTGAGCTTCCTAGAAAGGGAGCCCTACAGTGTGGCTTCTTCTGTCTAGCAGGGTGCAGTGTGGGAGGGTATTAACCTGGGCAGGAGGAGAGAGCTCAGGTCCTGTCCCTTTTCTGGGTGGACATGGCTGAGTCCCTGAGGATATACAGGGGAGGGTGGCTAGCGCTGGGAAGTAGTCATAGGCTGAATTGGGGCGGGGGACTGCTTTCAAAGTGGCAGCAAGGCTTTAGCCCTTGCAGCAGGACATGAGGGCTGAGATTGTGCCTCACTAACACCTGGTGTCACCAGCATCTTGACACTGGTGACTGGAAGACTAGAGAAGCAGCTGATGCCAAAGCTGCTCTGGATCCAGGTGCATTCACACATCCTCTTGGAAGTGTTCACATCTTTTCCTCTAAGTGAACAAATGGGTGCCTTGTGGCTGAGGCATTCAGTTCTTATTATATCCTATTAGACTGAGCATGCCACAAGAATGTTCTGCAGACTCATGGCTTTTTTGGCATCTTGTTTTAAATGTTCACAAAGTTTAGTTTATCAACTTCTACATTTTATAAGGTGTGTATGTGTGTGTGTGTGTGTGTGTGTGTGTGCGCACGTGCGTGCGTGTGCGTTCCATCTAGGAAGATGCCTACCTAAGACTATTCTCCTAAGACAGTAATGGAGGACCTTTCAGAGCTTTCAATAATAGCAAACAGTTAGTGTGGCACTCACAAGACAGATTTGGCACCACGGTTGTAAGAGCTCCAGGTCCACTCTCTGTGAGCTTCTGGAGATGTGGGCAGAGGTGTGTTGGGAGCTGAGCTTCAGAAACCCTCCTTGCTGTGGAATGAGTTGGTTTAGCAGCTACCCTCACTCAGTAGTAAAGGAATGGAATAGCTAGGCTCCCTGCTGAGATCCAGGACAGCCTAAAAGGAGATTTGGGGTTGAGGGCCTCTATGTGAAGGACAGGGGTAACAGAGGTGGGTAGGAATTCCTATAGGTAGAGGAAAATGTGCAGTGTTGACTGAGCTATGTGCCAAGTGGAAGGAAGAAGGCAAGTACACAGGAGGAAAGATGGGAGGTACAGTGATTCTCATGGGGGTGGGGTGGTGGACCCTGGACCTATGGAAATCAGCTTCCTTGTTCCTAGCAGGGGAATCAACCCCAGGATGCCCTGGTCATATTCTGTTGGCCAAAACCTGCATGGTTGAGTCCAAGTTGGTGGGAACGGACTAGCCTTGGAACACCAGCTGCACTTTAGTTACAGCTCATCCTACTCAAGGAGTGGGGAGTTTAAGATCATGGACGATGATATCCAGTGAGGTATCTATATGCTGGGTCTGGTACACTTGTCCTTTTTGTGGATTATACTGGTGATTTATAAAGTGTGGCTTCATGGCTCTCCCTGAGTTAATTTAGAACATTAACTTTTCTGGTTCTCAACCATAAAACAACTCTAGTTCTTCACTATGTATAAGTTGCCCAGCCTCTTGCCTGCCCAGGGCCCCAAGCCCACTAGCCCCAGCCTGGCAGGAACTGTCTAGGTAGATGAGATAGGTGGATATGGGCTGCTCTTGTGTTTTGCTGAGGCCAGTTACCTGGGTCAGATTCAGGACCAGGGAGTGGCCCTGTGAGGTGGGCTGATGCTGTGATGGGGCCTAAGCATCTTTGTACATGAGGTGGATAAATGACTAGGTGATGACCTGGTCTTGGGCAGAGCCCTGTGGGGTACTTTAGAGAGCTGCTGGAGTTCCTGTGAGGACACCTGAGCATTCTGCATCTCTCTATTCCCAGTGATTTGTACCAGCTCTGGTCTGTCACACTGTGGCTGGCCTGATGCAGGGTCCATGCAGCTGAGAGTGAAGCAACTCCCTTTGTTCATCCAACAATGGCAGATCAAGCATCACTGGATATCTGCAGGTTCCCTGGGTGACTTCCATCTGTGTCTCCCCCTCCTCAGGGCTGCTGATAAAATTCACATAGTTTTAGTTTGTTTCCTTGCTTTGATCCAGATGGTGCTGAGACCAGAATGGACATCTTTTGGACCAGGTGTCAGAGTGGCCTGTGAGAACCTGGTGTTCAGAGCACAAAGCAGGAGGAGTTGCCTGAGTCTATCCCAGCTGCGCCCATTTGCTTATACCTGCAAGAGCCTCCCTAGGGCTCTGTGGCCCTCACAAATGCAGGGGAACATAACGTGTGGCCCCTGACAAGGCTCCAGGGTGATTGAGATCTGTACACATTATTTGTCCAGGGACACAATCCTCAGGAATAGCAAGAGTCAATCCCCACTGGTCTTCACAGTACACTGACTTGCACAGCATGGCCTGGTATCTACTCCATAGCCCAGCTGCACCCTTACTGTCTTCCTTAAACATCTGCACAATGGAAACAAGGATGGAGGGAGTCTAAGAGACTGTTTTTCTTAGTGTCTCAGCTTGGCCTGCTTCAGGGAAACACTACGATTGGACCTCCCAGGATGTGTGTCCCAGGTCTCCTGGGTAGAGACAATTGGAGAAGGGTGCTATTGTCTAGGACTTCATACACTGGGTAGCCACTCCTGGAAGACTGTCACCCTGGCTGAGAGTCAGAGCCCCGTGCTTCCCAGAACTGCTGTGATGTCACACTGTGGGGCTGATGAGCTCAGGCTGAACGCTGTGCCTGTGGTTTTTGCTCTAGGCTAGAGAGAAGTCACAGGCAGCAGGAGGTGAAGGCATCATAAGGGCCAGTACAAAGTGCTAGATACCACATAGACAGGAAAACCGTCCTGAGACCCCTGACTGTAGGATGCTATCAGACCCCCCAGTCTCTGATAGGATGAAGGAGAAGAGGAGCTGGAACCCATGGGCAAGAATGTCTTTGTGTCATGGTCTGGGCCTCAAGTCAGGAAAGGAACAGGAGCAGGGAAGCAGGGTACTGGGTGGGGCTTGGTAAGCATGCAAGCTGGACTCCAGGATTCTGAGGACCCAGGTGGACAGACCAGGTGAAAACTAGACACCCAGCAGGCACCCGAGAAACACCAAGCCTTGTGCATAGGGCTAAACTGGCACTTGGGTCAAGGCCTCTGTGGACCTGCCCGCAGGAACCTGAAGATAGCACCTAAGGGATGACAGAGATGGGGCTCAGAGTTGCAAGAGTGTGGCAGCATTGGCCACATCTGGACACACAGACTGTTGCAAACATAAGCCACGATCAGGAGGGGAAAAGGAAGAGAATCAGAACCAAGTAGGTAAGAATGTTAAAATAGTTATTAATACTTCAAAATTGCAGTTGTGTTTTCCTTTAAATTTAAGAGAAAAATGAAAGCAATAAAGAAGAACCAGTGGTGATTTCTGGGGTGAAAAGGTGACCTGTGAGGTGGGAAGCATCCTTGATTAAGCTCTGGAACAACGGCAGCAGCCTATGCGGACGCCATGAGTGTGTGAACGCAGGCCAGGGTAGATGTCTTGGGCTGAAGCAAAGCACGCCAGGCTGCAGCAGGAGTGGGCAGGGCCTGGTCCACATGTAGTGTAAGGACAGCAGAAAAAACACTATGAAATAGGCCCCAGGTTTCCCTAACTTGATGAAAGCAATAAAAACACAGATAAAGAAGCCTAGGAGGGTTGGGGAGATAGCTGGGCAGTCTAAGCACCTACCTGGCAAGCACAAGGACCTGAGTTCGATTCCCAGTACTGCATGCCATGCTGGCCATGTGCGGTGCCAGCCACTGAATGCAGGCATGGTGGTACGTGCCTGTAAACCCAGTGCTAGGGAGGCTGAGAAAGGAGGATCACTATGAGTCCAAGCTGCATAGTGAGACCCTGTATCAAATAAATAAATATTAAAAAAAGAAAGCCTAGGAAATCACAGCGAGGATAGACTCAAGAAAATCATACAAATCATGCCTGAATTTAATTACTCAAAACTAGGGAGAAAGGTCTTCAAAGCAGCCAGAAGGGAAACCATCACAGAGAGGAGGATGGGAACTGTGGACAGCATAGCAGTAATAAAGCATGGAGAAGAAAATGGAAGGGCATAAAAAGAAAAGATGGGAGAGAGTGACTGTCTTCTCTGCTGACCTGGGATGACTATCTTCTGTCCTTGGAGTGGGTTGCCTGGGTCCTGGACCTTTGAGTTTGGGCTGAACGACACCACTGACTTTTCTGAGCCACAAACTTGTAGGTGGTGGCCCTGAGTGTGAGCATTAGGGAGCCACTGCCCCATACCGCCACAGCCCTAGCGTATCCAGAAGGCCTGCTCTGTGTTCCCACGGTGCTGTTAGTGCAGCTGTCTGCCTGACTTATCTGGAAGATGGTGACTTTCAGTATACCCACAGCTGACCTCAGCCTTAGTGGGCAACTCTCTGCCACTGGCCCTCCAGAACAAAACATGAGTGTCAGCCACTTGTCAGAAGAAGACTAGGGAGGTTGAGATGCTGGCCCACGTCTGTCACAAACAAGCAGCTGGCCCTGTGCCCACTGAGGCTGGGGTGGCAACTGTGGCCTATGGCTGGGTACACGGAGCAGCCTAAACCTTTCTGCAGATTCTCACAGATGCCCCATATCAGCGGATCCATGTCCATGCTGCCCACTAATGGCCTAGGGACACTCTACTCTGCTAGGGGCAGCTCTGCCCCAGCCATGTGTCGGAACTATCTGGGGAGCTCTGAGCAACACCCGGATTTCCCCATCTTAGGGTTCCTCCTCCCCTTTCAGATTCTTGTCCTCATTGTGGGCCAGCTGGCAGCCTGAGCCTATTTCCAAAGGACCCCTTTGTGGGGCCATTCTAATGGGAGCTCAGGTGGGGACCCATGCCCAGAGAAGCAGGCTCACAGAGCACCGTGTGAGGGTAAAGTCCTGCTTCTAACAGCACTCTGTGGAAAGTCCCCGTGACACTGTCTGCTGACAAGGGGCAGGCAGATCTGGCTGTGCTCAGGTCCCAGATCAGGCTCCTATCAGTCCACCCTGGTTTAACACACGCTCCCCCTCCCAAATCTGGCTGTTTCTTTAGTAAGAGGGATGGAATTTGGTGTAGAGCATCCTGAGTGCTCTGAGGGGATCTTATCTTTCTTGTTTTCCTCTGAGTGTCCCTGCAGCCCGTCTCCTTGGAGGGCCATGAATCTCATCACAGCCCATCTGTGTTTACCAAGGGCTGCAGAGCCCCCAGATGAGCCTAGAGTGTGCTCTGCAGAGGGCTGGGCTGAGGCTGCGCAGTGCTGGGGGAGGAGGAATGTGAAGCAGTGATCCCAGGCCCGGGGACACAGTCAGGGGGGCCAAGCAACATGACCCTGAAAGGAAGGGGAAGGTTTTGGGGTGTCCTTGCAGGGCTCACAGCTACCACAGAGCATGTGCCCACTGGCAGCTTCCACAGAGGATGCTCAGGTACTTGCAGAGATCCCCCACGTGGGATGTGGTGCTCATGGGGACCTCCCACGAGGGACATGCAAATGCCCACATGCGCTACCCCTGTGACATGAGCCAGGACTTGAATTAGCACCATGCAGCAACCAGGACAGGCAGAAGCTATAGAAGGACACACAGAAGAGGAATCTGGTGTGAGATGTCACCAACTAAAGTCTAGGAACAGCTACTCAAAAGCTACATGTCCATGCAGGGGCATGTCACTCAGCCTTAAAAGGGAATTGGGGCTGGGAGATAGCTCGGTTGCCTACACACCTGTCTGGCAAGTGCAAGGACCTGGGTATGATCCCTGGTACTGTATGCAGGCCTATAGCCCCAGCACTGGGAGGCTGAGACAGGAAGATCACTATAAGTCCAAGCTGCATAGTAAGACCCTATATCAAATAAATAAATTAAAAAAAAAAAAAAAGAAGGGAATCAGACTCCACACATGGTGACATGGGAAAACTTCGGGCACTTTTTTTGTTTTTGTTTTTTTTTTTGAGACAGGGTCCAACTTTGCAGTTTAAGCAGGCCTTGAACTTGCATCAATCCTCCTGCCTCAGCCTCTTGAGTGCTGAGACTATAGGAGTGTGCCACCATGCTCAGCTAGCTTTGGGCACTTGTACTCACTAAGGGGGCTCAAAGGCACACACTGTGTGATTCTGTTTGCACAAACGTGCAGCTGGGACAGGTCTGTGGGCAGAGCAGACCTCAGCTAGTGGTGAGGATGAGTAGGTCCTGCGTGTGCTGCGCAGTACAAGTTCTAGAATTAGGTGTACTGGTTGTGCAACACTGAGAATGTGCTCAACACTGCTGGGATGTAGCTTGAAATGGTAGATGTTTTTGTTGTTTCACTACACCCAAGAAGTGGGGGCACACACACTCGGCTCTGGAGGGTAGGGCTGCTGCTGAGACGTGACCATGGGCCTGGCTAACCGTGGGGACTAAGGCTGTCTCTCTAGCCTTTCTCCTAGATGCAGCAGTGGGAGAGTCAGAGCAGCGGTGAGGAGGGTGTCTCTCAGAAGCTGCCTTTCCACGGCCCCCTCCCTTTCCTCACAGCCTCTGGCAGAATTTCAGGCCCAGCCTGCCTCCTCCCTGAGAGGGCAGACACCTCAGTGGGCCATGGAGGCCCAAACCTTGTCTGTGGTGAATGCTGATGATGCTGTTGGAACTGGGGTACCTTGCTCCTCTGTCCCTTTCCAATGCACTTCTCCAAGAAGCTGGTGGACCCTGTGTCCTTGCAGAACCCTCTGAAGCAGCTGTATAAACTCAGTGTGGGAGGAGGTGACCTGCTTGCACCCCGTCTTTCCCAGAGGAAGGATGCCGGAGCTGCGGAAGTTATATCCCTGCCAGCACACCCATATTTTAGAGTGCACTGTCCTCCCCAATCCCATACTATATCGTCTCCAAACTGTGGGCATCTGCTCTCAGGATGACACAGGCTGTGCCTTGCCAGTCTCCAGTCCAACACCCCACCCTGCCTAGGTGATGTCAGACGAGGCTGAGAGAGGAGTCATGGATCTGGGCATCTTTGTTTTGTCCTGGATATGCCATGGGCTAGAGAGGATGCCAGGGACACACCTGGACCTTTGAGAAGGCCATTGGGCTGGGCCTTCTGGAACAAGCCCAGGGGCTTAGGTGGAGGATGAACATCCCCTGCCCCCTGGTTAAATCAGTGTATCACTTCTGTACTGAGGAAATGTGCGCAGGGGCTACTTCAAGGCAGAAGACCCAGAACAGGGACCATACCTGGTGCAGATGTGGATGTCCCCACAGACTGTGGGCAGTGAGGCTGTGGCGTGCTTGGCTACTGGTATGGGTGGGATTATCCTAAAGTCTGATGGGATTCACACCAAGAAAGCTCTACCTAAGAAGGCACTCTAAGCCACTGGTTCTAAGGTCAGACAGCCTCTTCCCAGGTCTTCCTTCAAGATAGAACTTTTTCCAGGGCACAAAGGACACAAACCTCAGGGCTGGGGAGATAGCTCAGTAGAATAAGCACTTGCCTGACAAGCAAAGGGTCCTGAGTTCAATACCTGGTACTGCAAAACAAGCAAACAAACAAACAAACAACAAAGGACACAAACCTCACCACCGCTTGTCATTTAAGTAATGGAATGATTTGCTTCTTGCTAGTACTGGTGGAGCAGCATCCGCTTATTTGGAGATCAGCAGCAGGGGGCGCTGGTCAGCATAGTGCAGGGGGCCTAGAAGGTGGTTACCAGCAGTGGAACCAAGCAGAAGGCTGAGCAGGGTCCAGTGCCCTGGCTATGTCCAGTGGGGGTCCTGTACACTGCCTTTGCACCAGGACCTGGGGCCAGTATGGACAGCTCTGTATTTCCTGCTAGTTAATGGCCAGGGATCCTTGGCTTGTGCAGCCACAGTGAGGACACTTCTCTAGAGGTGGAGCTCACCTCCTCTCACCACTGGCACCTCAGGACATGGGGCTAAAGGTGGCTCAGGCTCCTGTGTGCATGAAGCAGGTGTCACAGATGCCTCATCCATTCCCCTGAGAGTGTCCTCAGAAGAGGATTCCCTGTGAACCCTGGTTATGAGAAGGAGGAAAGCCTTGATGTCCAGACCTTGGTCAGGACTCTGAGATTCACCAGGCTAGGCCAGGCACCCTCTGAAGCTGTCCATGCAGTCCTCCTTGCAGTGCTCAGTCAAATAGCCTAGTGCCCTGCATGAAACACGAAACCCACTAACTCTGTCAGTGTGTGTGTGTGTGTGGGGCACGTGGCTGAGAAACAGGCTGTGGAACATTCAGATGAGGGAGCATCATTCAGCACTAAGGAGAAAGCGATCCAGCCATGGAAAGACAGGAGGACTTTAATCATGTGACCGAGAAAGGCCAGTCTGTACAGGAGACACTGTGAATCCACCACCAGGGTGTTTGGAAAGGGCAGAAATATAAGGGCAGGAAAAGGTCAAGGGCTGTCAGGGGTTGGGGTATGGAGAAGGACGAACAGGCAGAACTCCACAGAGCCTGTGGGAGTGAGAATACTGTATGACACTGCAGTGGTGGACACGAGTCCTCTTATATGTGTCCAAATTCATAGAACATGCCACACAGGAGGGAACCTGATTTGGGCTGTGGACTTTGGTAATCACATGTCACTCTGAGCCATGTACACCATTGTGAGGAGTTTGTAGAGAGGGGGACAGGGGAACCTGTTCATTCTCTGCACAATGTTCATATAAACCCAAAATTGTGCTAAGAGAAGTCTTTAAAAAAAAAAATTAAAACCCTGGACCAAAACAGGTGAATGGGTAGGGCCAGAAAAAGGTTAAACATTTGAATGTCCTTAAGGCAATCACAATGGCAAGGGTGTGGCAAGGCTCAGCACTCAGTCAGCGGTGGGCCCAATTTAGACATGGCCTGGCTCAGATGTGAAGATGGGGGCAGGAGGAGGGGAGCAGGTCACACAGATCTACACTCTGTTATGATATGGGAACACTGTCACCTCTTTTTGGCCAGCAGACTTGAAATCAGCTGAAATGAACAAATTCTGGGACATGAATGCCTCCCAAAGCTGCCTCCCAGAGGGGTAACGGCATGCCCTGCAGCCATGGAAGGGTCTGCCCCAATATTCACAAAGAACCCGTGTCTGGGTTAGAGGAATAGGCCACCCGCATCTCTCTGAGCTCTAAGAGAGCAAGGCCGTCCCCATTTGTGTGGGGAGGGTGACGCCACAGATGGCAAATCCACGTGGCAGTTAGGGGGGAAAACCAGGCAGCCCTTCATTTGCTGACAGCCACGACAAATCCAAAACAAAACACTGGTGAATTAGGCCCAGTAATAAAATACATTTTATATAGCCTGACCAAGCTGGGTTTACTCTAGGAGCATAAGCTGGCTTAACACTAGAGGGGTAACATAACTCACCACATTAGGACATCGGAGAAGAAAACCCTGGGGGCCTTGCATAACTGGCTGGGAATACATCTACTAAACTGTGTCCACTCTTGACCACAAAACAAAAACCAAAACAATGAATCAGAACTCTTTGTAAACCTGAGGAAGAGAAGATGACACTGGCAGCTCCAAAACCTGCAAGATGCTGGCAGATGCACCAGGTATGCTGTGGGGAGAGGGGACAAGGCTACCATTGTGGTGCATAGTTGATGAACCCACACAGCAAAAGAGAAGAGGTAGGATCAGAACCTCAAAGTGACAAGGGGCACCACTGATATTCACAGGAGTATCATCAGAGAGCCACCCACATGGTGATTGCCATTTGGTGCAGGGAAGTCATTTGAGGAAGACCTATTCTGAAGAACAGCAACATTCCTACAAAACAACTACAGTGTCAAAGAGGAAGAAACTTCAGGTTAAAACAAGATGTCCATTTAAAAGTCCAACAAGATAAGTGCACAGAACTACTATGCCCAAACATGTATGAAATAGAATTATACAGACATCATACAGCTATGAAGGTAAAGGGCACACTTCCCTCTCTGGAGAGAATTTTGCATTGTGGAAAGAGAGCTATGACCACATGAATTCTTTCCAATGAACTTTGTGAACACTATGGTCCCAAGAGACCAACTCTATGAGATGCTATTTGTACCTTGGTATGGCTGATGTGGAATGACCAGTAGCAACAACAGGGTTGAGAATGTAGAGCCAGGAGGGCCCAGCTCTGCTGCAGGAGGTGGAAAAGGGTATACCACTTGAGGAAATGGATATTTCCTGTAGAGACAAGCACCACCAAGACATGTCCCCATGGTCCAACAGTATCCCTTGAGAACAGGTCCCAGACAGGGGAGCACACAGGGCCCATGACAGACTTGTAGAAAAACAAAGAATAAAACAAACAAAAAACCCACAAAGAGACAGCCTAGAGTCTACAACAGATTGGATTCCCCTACTATGGTCCTTGCTTATAGCAGCTTGTGCTCCTGGAGGGTGATATAAACATGAGGACAGGTGGCCCAGGGCAGAGACAGCCAGCACATGGGGCTCACAGGTGTCATGGTGGAGATGGGTCTGAAGGAAGCACAAAGGTACATGGCTCTGTTGGACTCGGCACAAGTCTTAGAATAGGCCACACAGTTGAGATTGTACATTTTGCTGGATGTAGGTTACACGTCCATAAAAATAATACGTAAGATAGAAATTTTAAAAATCTCAACTGTGATTTCCTTGGAAGTTGATAAGTGGATCCCAAAAGTCATAAGAAGTATGGTGGGCTGAAGGCAGTGACACCCAGGGAGGCACCTCAGGATAAGTGGGGGCAGGAGTGGGGCCAGGTGCCTGCAGCTTGGGAAAGATAGTAATGTTGACAACAAAAATCCCTGAGGGGACAGCATGAGATGGGCCCCTCAGAACCCCAACTCCCAGGATACTGACATCTGTATGTGATAGGAAACTTCTGGAACTTGAGGAGAAATTAGGATTGGACCCACCAAGGTAGGAGCAATTGGACTGGGCTGTGGTGTATCTAACCCAGACTTGTGCCTGCCCCTTGACATCCTGCACAGATGCTCTCAGGAGGGGGCAGAGCTTGCCCAGGGCCAGGAGATGAGGTAGAGCTGGTGAGGTTGCTCCTAGAAGTGCTGTGAGCCAGACCCCTCTACTCCAGAGCTCCTTGTCAAAGGGTCAATGGGAAACCATGAGGTTACTGGGGCCTGTGCAGATGAAAGGAGACAGGGTGGTGACAAGTGGATGCACTCACCTGAAAGAAGATCTGCAGCACCCCATGGAGGAGGCACAGGCGGCGTCCAAGGAACACAAAGAAGGGCACCAGCAGCTCCAGGATGTGGTTGCTGAGTGTCTCGAAGCGGTGGAACCACCAGGGTGACTGGTGCAGGAAGTAGGCCAGCGGGTTGGGCACAGGCTGTGTCTGGGGAGACAAGAGAGAGCATGAGCCTCCATGCTGGTGGTGGGGGCTTTGGGGTTGGCACATCTTCGAAGCCAAAACAAATTCTTTTCTCTCTTCATCAGTTAAAAACAAAAACTACACACTTTGATTGAAGAAGTTAATCAAAGCTTTTAAATCATGGGTCCAAATCATGGATGTAGGCCCTGGGAAGCCTTGCTGCTAAAGGCTGCAGATGGCAGAGCAGCAGCCTCTGGAGCCCAGGACGGCCACCACTGCCAGGAGATCCCAGAGCTGCCTGGTACACTTATCTGAGGACCATGCCTACTAAAAGTCCTCAGGTCCCTCTGTCTTTTTGGAGGTGACAGGGCTCCCATAGGGCTTCACAGGCTCTTTTCAAGGGTTATCCCTTATGGACTTGGGCATAGGCCCAGAGGTGGGAATAAGGATGTCACAGCATCAGGTGATGCTGAGTAGGCAGAATGAAGTAGGAGATCTGCTACAAAGAGGAGCAAAAGCCACTTGGAAAAGGTGCTTTCACCTTGGTCCTCTGTGGTATTGTTCTCTTGGGATTTAGCTATGTGATACTCCAGAAACCATGAGAGTGGAACTCTTATCTGTGCAGGCCAGGGACCTATAGGCCACTCCTCCTGGGCCCCTACATTGCCTACACTGGTGCAGAGCCCCTGCTACTCATCCAACCCTTATGAAAGAAAAGAGAAGAAAAAGAAAATCCAGCTCACTTGGGCAAGGAGGAAGCCAAATTTTCATTGAGTTATGCTGCAGAGACACTGTACTCTCTACTCAGCTATCTAGGGTGGTACCTGCAGGGCACCCACCTTTAAGTGTTTTCTGATAGATATAAGCAATCTTTCCCTTACAGAGTGGTCCCTATCAAGCATGAGCCAAAGGATATAACTCAGTGAGGAGCCCCTCTGTTTCTATTTGTAAGCTGAGCCCTGGGCCATCATCCTTTACCTTCTTCCTAACCTGTCACTCCACAGACTCCGACAAGACCCCACCAGCACCAGGACATCCTGATGCAGCTCCTGCTGGAGCTCTGGGCTCACCTCTATGGATGGGCAGGGTCTAGGAATCCAGTTTAATTCTACTTTGCTGATTTTCCCTCCTAGAATTTGAGGACTCTTGTGTCCCACATAGAAACAATGATGTCCAAGGGAGATAAAGGAGCTAAAGATGGATGGGGACCAAGATGGCATCGAAGGTGAAGAAGAAAGGTCCTGTCCCTCTCAAAGCTAAAGTCAAAGCAAAAGTTTTGAAGGCCAAGTTGAGATGCATTCACAGCCACAAAAAGAAGATACAAACATCAGCCACTTTCCACTGTCCCAAGACACTGCACTTCAGAGGCAGCCCAAATACCCTTGGAAGAGAGCCCCCAAAAGAAACAAGCTTGGCCACTATGCCATCATGTTTCCCCTGACTACAGAGTCAGCCATGAAAAAGATAAAGGACAACACACTTGTGTTCATTGTGGATGTCAAATCCAATAAGCACCAGATCAAACAGACTGTGAAGAAGCTCTATGACATCGATGTGGCCAAGGTCAATACCCTAATCAGGCTTGATGAAGAGAAGAAGGCATATGTTTGACAGGCTCCCTATTTTGATGCACTGGATGCTGCCAACAAAATTGGGATATTTAAACTGAGTCTAGCTGGTGAATCCTAAATACACACTTTTTTTCCTCCAAAATAAATAAATAAAGATGGATGGGACAATGATCTCCTGACTATATGAAAAGCTAGGAACAGAATCTGAACCTAGAATCTATGCTGAGTTTTGTACATGCCTATAGTTTTGTACATGCCTATAGGGCCCATAACCCAACAGCATAAGACGAAGACCTTGATGGAGAAAATGGAAGGGCAGTTATAGAAGCTAGTACCATCGTAACAGTGGTCTATAATCCCACTTACATTTTTTTTTACATGATTTAAGAGACACATATTTTGAAAAGAGCAATTATTAGTGTAGAAGCATATTCCTACAACTTTGGTTTATGATTCTACTTTTGTTCTCCATGTAACTGTAGAGATCAACACACTTTGAAACGTTCTTAGGTCATAGTTTTGGACTCACAGTGTGAAAAGATGTAATTCCGTGACGCCAGCCTCTGATAGGAGCAGGCCTCGGGAGCAGCGTGTGTGCCTGTCACAGACATTGTGTTGGTGCAAATCCAAAGGGGTGCAGTATAACTTCAAGACATTAGGTGTAATCCTCATGATAACCATAAAGAAAACACTATAGAAACTGCACATTAGAAGTGGAGAAGGAACTCAAAACATTCCATATTAAAATGCACTAGGTGATGTCATCAACAAATAAAAGTTGGGAAGGAACCGATGGATAGGTGAAGGCTCGGCCATGGAAACTAGCTATGAAGAAACCAAACATACACAGAGAGGTAAATGGAGAGGGACAAAGCATCAGTGATTGTGGGACATGTCAGGCAGCCAGACATACCTGCAACTGGATGCTATGAAGAAGAGGAGAGGGTACAGACAATATCTGAAGAGACACTGGCTGAGTATTTTCCAAATGAAGCCTATAAGCCAAGAGATCCAAGAAACTCAACAAACTCTAAGCACAAGAAACGCGAAGACAATGCCATTAAAGCACATCACAGCAACCGGCTCAAGGTTATCGAGGGAGAGATGATCTTGGGTCCAAACAGAATGCAAAAGCAGCCAAGGAATTCACATGGGAAGTAATATGAGGGAGGGGAAGGTGTCAGTTTGGGATCCTGCCCAGCAGCAGTTTCTTTTAAAAACCCAGGTGAAATAAAGGCTTTGTTAGACACTGACAAGCTGAAAGAATGTGCCACCGGCAAACCTACAGGTGGAGAACATTAAAGCTATCTGTAAGATCTTAAAAAAAAAAAAAATGTGAATTGGCAGTCTGGATCTACACAGATGGGTCAGGAGCCCTGACATGCTAAGTACACAAACAAGGGGCTTGCTTTGCAATTTAATTAAATATCTTAAAAAAGAAGATGTGATAGTTTTGCATATGTGTTTGTTTATAACATATGCAAAAGTAACTGTGGCAATAACAGCAAAAAGGCCAGAAAGGAGGGCCAGTGGTATAGCTCAGCTGACTAAGCACTTGCTTAGGTAAGCACAGGTGCCAGGGTTCGATCCCCGGCACCACATGCTGTGCTGGCTCCATCTCTGCCCCTGGGCGTGCTGAGCTGGTGATGGAGTCTGGGCTTGGTGGCGCACACTTGCAATCCCAGCACTAGGGAGGCAGCAATCAGGAGGATCACTACAAGTCTGAGTTGCGTAGTGAGATTCTGAAAAAAAAAAAGCCCAGAAAGGGAAAATGGAAGACTATTACTGTAAAGATCTTTTAGCATTTTTGAAATAAAAATAGTATAACTTGTAAGCACAGTGGGATGGGTTAGGCACTCTAAATCCTAAAATGCCCACAGAAAACAATAGAGAGAGCAAATAGAGCAAATAAACTGTAAAGAAAAAGTCATATTCAGTCAAAACAAGGCAAGAAAGGATGAGAAAAATTTAGACAACAGACTGATGTCTGTCCACATCAAGTTTAGGTTTGATGCAAATGGTCTAAATACTGCTAAGGGGGCTGGCTGGCCAGATAGCTCAGTGGACTAATGTGCCTGCTTAGGCAGAGCCCAGTGGCTGCGGTTCAATACCCAGTGTGCCATGCCTGTCCTGCCCCTGGGGTGTGCTGAGATGCTGATTGAGACTGGGTGTGGTGGCGTGCGCCGGTAATCCCAACGCTTGGGAGGTTGAAAACAGGAGGATCACTACAAGTCCGATTTACATAGTGAGACCCTGTAGACCTTGTACCAAGTACATAAAATAAGTAAATAACTAAATAACTAAGTAAATAAATAAATACCCCTGAGAAGGTAGCATTTGTCAAGCGGGTAAGGAAGATGCAGCTAGGTGCTGCCTTGCGAGAGATGATTCAGATCTGGCGGGGAAGTGTCACTGCACAGACACTGCTCATGGGAAAGCTGTGGATGAAGCAGACATCAGAGCAGGAGCAGAACCTGAGGAGGCGGGTGCTCCAAGGCATTCAGGTGGAAGTTCAGTGTGGAAACACCCACCCTAGCGCGGCCAACCTGCACAGAGCACAGTGGGCAGCAAGGCAGGAGGGACAGAAGAGCTGAACCACCGGCCGCCAGCCTAGGCTCACGTCCTGCAGAACATAGTTTACACTCTTCTTATGGCTCAGATGAAATGTCCACCTAGACAAAGCAAATTCTGAAAATTTTAAGAGACTCAAAGCATGTGAAGTACATTCTGACAATAAAGGAAAGAAATAAGAAGCCCCAAACAGAAAAATAGCTGGAAAATTCCCTCAGGTTTAGAAACTCAATCACACACTTCTAACTTCATGGGCTCTGCATTCTGGTGTGTTTTGTTATTTAAGTCAGTGTGTGATCGACATGAAGTCAGGGGTCAGGACCTGCTCAGCATCAGAGAGCCAGAAGGGCACCTGTGCTTTCACCCCCCCATCCCTGGCCATGCAGCCGTGGCCACTGGTGACCTGAAGCCATAGTCCAGCACCTACTTGTGGCCTTGAGTGGGGACCCACTCACAGGAGGCAGCCTGTGCCCCTCAAGCCCTGCAGGTTCAGCTCAGTAACTCTTCCAGCCAACAAGCAACTAAGCTGCAGCTTCTAGGCAACTGGAGTAGTTTTGGTCACGACACCTATAACATTAACTTTTATGGCTTTCATGAATAATGTCAACCTTGGCACAAATTATTCCCAGATTAACAGACCCCTAAATCTTAGGAAACTAATGATCCATGTCCAATTACAGCCCAAGACAGCTGGTGGCACAGGTCTCCTAGTTACCATTAAAAGTAAAATTTTGCTAAGCAAGATCCTGTCTGAAAATAAAAAGGGTATGGGGTATAGCTTACTGTGAAGGCTATTAATTCAATTCCCAGTAAGCCCTCCTCCCTCCTAAAAAAAGTAGATCTCCTGAGACTCCATATGAGCAGGGCCTAGACACAGGAGGAAGGAATCTACGGAAGGAACAAGGGCATGCAAAGCTTCACGGTGAGCAGTTGGGAAGCAGCCCCAAGCATGGATTTGGCACAGAGGCTAAGTGGGATGGCCAAGTAGGACACTGGGCCATAGGAGTTGTGAAACATGCTGTGAAGGCAGGTGGATCCTGCAGCTCCAGCCAGCAGTGCCTAGAACTGTGGGGACACAGACATCTTTGGGACCAAGTGTGAGCCTGGTGTGGAGGTGGGGTGTGCATAGGCCACAAGCGTCTGCTAATGAGACTGTCTGGGCAGCAGGCCCTGTCACTGTGGGCTGTTAGCAGCTCTGTACCACTGCAGCCACTTGTAGAGCCCTGGGAGCCAGACAGGCTGACTGGTGCTGGTTCAACATGCTCTGGGTCTCAGGCCTGGGGTGGTCGAGTGGTGAAGGAGTTGGCAGCACTCAGCACCCTAGGCTGGCACCGCAGAACCATCTGATATAGACTGTGTTGCTTGCTCACAATCCCTCTGTGTAGAAGCCCCAGGAGGTGGCCCTGGTGTGGATTGCAAATATGGGATCTTATGTAAGGGTGTCAAGTGACATCGATCAAATGTAGGGACTGCCTGCACTGCTGGGTGTCACTATTCCCTTCAGGTCTATGAGATGAAACCTGGTCCTGAAGACAAGTAGCCTCTCTGGGGGTTTTAGGATATGGAAATTTAAATTTCCCTCAAATCCCCAGCAAGAAATTAAACCTACTCTCCAAAACACGTGTACAGCTGTTTGCAACACCTGTGGTCTCTTCACTAGTGACCCAGCCTGGAACATTGTCTCTCATATTAAAACCATCTGTGGAGTCTGTGCCCCCTTTCTTGATGATCAAGACTTCTTAAATCCTAAGTGGAGATGTTGTGGCTGGAGTGCTCCACATAGAACTTTTCACCCATAAATGCTGATGGCTAGCATGAAGGAATGGTGCATACCCACAGGCCTATGAATAAGGAAGGGCAGGCACCTCTCACTCACTCTCACTATTTTGGCTGGAGCAGATCTTGGGGGATGCAGGGAGGGGTGTCAGCCCTTGCATCATCTACCAGAACACTTCTGCCACAGTCCTATGTGCTTTCCTCACCAGTGGTCCCCATGCAATGTGGGAGACAGCCTTGCTTACTTAGCGAGGCCATACTTAGCCAAGTCCTCACCCTAGTTTGCCTCCCTGGAAGGGTCTATGTCGAAGCATCAGGACACACTCTCTCCATGGATAGGTTTGCAAGCAGTGCCACTGCACAGTGCATCAGGGAAGGCCAATCTCTGCTTACAGCTCAATTTGATGCTGTGTACTGGGGGTGGCCACTGGTTCATTTGAGTGGAGAGATGTAGATTCATTATGATACTTTTGTACTTTTAAATCTTTCATAGAGAAAAATAAAACATTAAAAAAAGCAGAAAACTAAGTTTAAATAAAAACATGCAAGCAAATCCTGAGCAAAAGTTATTAGTAACTACACTCCTGGATTCTTGAGTTGGGCTGAGTCAGAGAGCAAGGCCATGGGCTCTGGAACCTTAGGGGGGGTCACTAAATCTGGGTCATCAAGAGAAGACACAGGGCCCTTGAGATTTGTATAGAATCTTCCTGGCCCTTGGGGTCCCTGATTCATATCCATAAGTGGGTCCTCACAAATGCCTGTATGGTGTGTTTAGGTATGATGGTGTGGGCACAGTGGAAAATGTGTATCTGGTCTCTATCTAGGATCCTGGCACAGTGCCGCTACCAGAAGCTCTTGCCATTTGCTCACAACAAACCCTTTCCTTTCCTCTGTCCCTGTGGTGCTGGGGATCAATCTTATTTTGTGTATCATGCTAACCTTGTGCTTTTCAATGGATCACAACCCAGCCCAGCAAGCCTACTGCCAATTTGCTCATGCCTGGAGGACTCCCAAAGGGCAGGGTACGTCCTAGAGGTGCCCCGGGAAAGGGCCTATGTTTGGACTCCTGCCTCCAGAATCTACTGCTATCTCTCCCCTTTGATGGGTCCCTGGGCCACCCACTCCTTAGCCCACACAGGTGCCCCAACTTCCACAGGTGGGAGCAGCCTGTGACCCCAGCAGAGCCCTGTGAACATTCCTATCCCTTTGGTCTCCATAGCTCCCAGCATCTGCAGAGAGGTCTTCCATTGTGGAGCACTGGTCCTCATGTGTGGAAGTGAACACCCATCAGAAGCTCCTGCAGGAGCATAGCACTCCCACAGCCCACTGGGCTACTACCACAGAAAGCAATTGACTTCCTGACAAGTATTTTAAATGTTCTACAACATAAAAACATCACGTGTATCACCTTTTGAACACCCAGCAACAATATGTTTCAAAGAGTGAAAAAAGGGAACTTGGGGCTTCATCATCCACTGCTTTGTGGGATGCAAGAACCCTTAAGTACCAAGATCTTCCACATCACTAATTTGCAACTAACTTCCCCAAGTTTCTAAGAGCACCTGCCCAAGAGATGAACAGGGTATGTCCTGAGGGGAAGGCAAGGGGGGAGACCCTCAGACTGCTGCTCAGGTCAGGGGAAAGAATAGATGGACAAAAGATATGTCACCTTGTCCTGGACCAACCACATGGACCCAGTGGAGGAAATGGTGCCTTCTGGGCCTGGGCTCTCTAGGGTCCAGGTAAAGAGTTCTAGCCTCTCAGACACATCTGCGCAGTAGCACAATGTGGCCAACAAAGCCAGGATTATGGATGTCAAGGGCATTAGGCCCAAGGGGCAATGGCCTTTTGCCTCCTTTCTCCTGGTAGGGGCTCACACGCCCCTTGAAAGCTCCCCCTGGGGAGTTATGAGGGGGAAGACGGCCTGAGGACGTATGGCACACACTCTCACACCCGGGAACATGT
Organism: Tympanoctomys barrerae; assembly: GCA_002564285.1. Taxonomy (NCBI): domain Eukaryota; kingdom Metazoa; phylum Chordata; class Mammalia; order Rodentia; family Octodontidae; genus Tympanoctomys; species Tympanoctomys barrerae. The sequence goes on from NDGN011373970.1 coordinate 23,383, forward strand.
CACTGTTTGATTTTGGTTTTTTTGCAGTACCAGGGATTGAATTCAGGACCTTGGGCTTGCCAGGCAAGTGCTTATTCTATTGAGCTATCTCCCCGGCTTGTCACTGTTATGATTACAACATGCTGCTGTTTTGGACAGAGGCCATCTTCCCCGCCTTGACATAAGAACCTCACAGGCAGTGAGAAGGCTGCCCAGTCCTAAGAGGATAAACTAGAAATGTCAAGTGAAGCTACACTTGGGCATACTCTATGTTCTTGGTAGGAGAAACTGAGGAAGAAGCAAATGTGTGGCGGAAGCTAGGTGCCAGGATGTTTGTGCCTGGGAGCAGCACTCAGTGGGAGAAAGCATGAGGGAGTGCTCATCTGTCCGTCATACACACATGCTCGCAGGCATGAACACACATAGCTCAAACCAAGAATGCACAGATACACCCCCATGTCCATGCTGAGCTCAGAGCTCCCAGGCTCCATCACAGCATCTACCCAGTGTTAGGAGCTCTTAGCTTGTGATGATGCAAGTGACCCACATGTCAGCTGCTTTTGCTTTGGGCTGAAGTCCTCACTTAAAAACTCAACACCACACAAAGGCTTCTTTTATACATGCAGAGTCTAAGGGACTTTAAAATTATAGCAGTGGAAAGTGATTTATTTCCCTGGATTAAAGGTCAGCTCCGTGTAAGAACTCTGGAGCAAAACAACAATATAAACTTCTATTCACTCATCAGTGCTACCCAGAACAACTTATCAGAAGGGGGAAGAGATGGAGGGAGATGGAGACAGAGAAAGAAAAAAACAGAGAGACGGAAACAGAGATATGAGGGAGAATGAGATGAGAGGGAGAAACTGGGGGAGAGACAGGGAGATAGGCAGGATAATGCGAAGGTTGCAGCTCTCAGGCACAGACCACCACGATGTGACCCACTGTGGGTGGCCATGGCTTTAATTTGGCCACTGAAGACTTTTGACAGTTCAGGATGCCAAAACACACAGAAAACCTTCTCAAAGTTTAACTGTAAAACTGTAGGATGAAAGATTTTGGTGCAACATGGAGAAATGTTAAGGTACAAATTTGTATGATCAATGAGGCTGGAGAATCTTGAAGTTCTCGTAAGGAGATAATAAAAACACAAAAGAGACACATGAGCCAGTGTAAAAGAGCTCAAGATAGCCAAAGCTGGAACAACTTGAGCAACAAAATAAAAATCATAATAAACTAAAAAAAATGATTGAATATAAATAGAGGGGGGAAGAGACACCTTTTCTTTACAGAAGAATTCCAGTTAATGTATACAGACACTTCTCTCCAGGGCTTAAAGCTTAATATTATACTTTCCTGGAGAAAATTTGGAAAGGAGGAAGAATACAACTTTTCAGAGAAGAAATTACCAAATGTTACTGTGGTCAAATGATTAAAGTTAATAGCATTAGAAAATGATGTTATATCATGAGTTAGCGTGTGTGTGTGTGTGTGTGTGTGTGTGTGTGTGTGTGGTACTGGGGATCGAACTCAGGACCTTGAGCTTGCCAGGCAGGTGCTTAAGCTGCTGAGCTATCTCCCCAGCCCTCTATGTTGATATCATGAGAAGGACATCTGACTATGAGTTTTCCTCAAACCCTACAGCTACAGTGGTGTAATTAAGACAAAAACATCAGAGAAACTCAAGTCATGGGACATTTTACAGAATACTTAAATAGATGGTCACATGAAGATCATGAAAAGTTAAAAAACACCGAAAAACCATCACATACCGGAGAAGACTAATGAGACCTAATGACTAAATGTAACATGGCATCTTGGATTGGGTCCTGGAACAGAAAACACAAGGTAGTAAAACCCAAATAAAGACTGGAGTGTAGTCAATAGTAATGTACTAATGCCAGTTGCTTAGTTTGTAGATGTATTACAGCAATGTAAGAGGTTAACATTCAGGGAAAACTGGGTGAGGGGTACACAGAAATTTTCTGTACTCTTTTGGCATTAATTTTGTAAATCTAAAATTAAAGTAAGTTATTATTTTTTTAAAAGGCAAAGCAAAAAAAAATTATATAATCAAAGTAGTTGAAAGTTCTTGTCCTAGTAACCTATACAGAGCAAAGGGTTAGCATGGGAATAGCCCTGCCACCAGCAGCTGTTCTTTGCCCTTCTAAATGAAGCATTGTGTATTTTATTTTATCTTATTTTTTCCCCATAATTTTATTGAGAAACAAACAGCAATGAGATAGTTTTAAACCAAATTGGTAGGACAGTCTCAATAATTAACACATTGCATATGTTCTTCCTACTGATTAATTACTGTACGAGATGCGGACATGATATCCTATTTACAAACACTATTAGAACAAATCCCTCTATTCA
>NDGN011373974.1:0-12395 GCA_002564285.1 Tympanoctomys barrerae
GGGGACAAGGTGGAGTAGGGGTAGAGGCAGCTCTCCCACACACTCACCGGGCCTGGACTAGGATTGGATCTGGGGGTTCCCAGAACGCGATAGAAATTCCTACGCTGTGGGTGGGCTGTGGATGGGGGTACTACGGAATGATGGGGGATGTCCTAAGAGTGTGAAAGAGGGCTGCACTTGGGCTGGGACCAGTAGGTCCCCCAGGTGCAAGGTAGCTGGAAGCTCTCCCACACACTTACCAGGCTTGGGCTAGGACTGGGTCTAGGGGTTCCTGGGGTGCGGCAGAAATTCCTACTCAGCGGGGTAGGGGAGGTGCTGTGGAGTGGTGGGGGGTGTCCCAAGGGGGTGGAAGAGGGCCTCACCCATGCTGCGCCTGGGCTGGAATCAGTAATTCCTGCCAGCGCAGGTTAGCTGGAAGCTATCCCACACACTCATCGGGCCTGTGCTAGGACTGGGTCTGGGTGTTCCCAGAACGTGGTAGAAATTCCTATTTGGTGGGCGGGGTGCAGGAGGTGCTGCGGAGTGGTGGAATGTGTCCCAAGGGGGTGAAAAAGGGTCTCACCCACGCTGCGCCTTGGCTTTGACCAGTGGGTCCCCTCCGCGAAGGGTAGCTGGAAGCTCTTCCACACACTCACCATGCCTGGGCTAGGACTGGGTCTGGGGGTCTGGAATTTCAATAGTTTGTTGTGGTATAATTACAATTAGGCATCATATTATGTTTCACTTAGTTGATTGCTGGCTTGGGGTTCTACTGTGTTTAACAAAGAATCTCAAATTTTCTCATCTTCAAGAAATATCAATCTGCTTGTTCCCAGAGGATTTGGTTGGATTGGTCCCTTTTGAGCGACTCAGTTGGAGCCTCTGGTGTTTTTCGCAGTCAGGTAAGGGTGAGATTGGGGTCGCTCGATGGCTCAGTTGGGCTGGAGTTGCCTGGTGCTCTTCCAGGTCACCTTTTTTCGGTGGAACTTTTGTTTTCTTTAAATGCAAATCAGTTCCAAGAGAAGGGAAGCAAGAGCTGCCTAGTTAGTGAAAAGCTGTCGGTTAGAAGTCTGTGTCACTGTTGCGGGTTGGATTGGTCAAAGCAGTCACAGGTCTGATTTAGAACTGAGAAGGTTTTGCAGAAATAGGCTCCTCTGCAAGAACAGAGAAGCCACGTGGCCCAAGAGCTTGGAAGAAGCTACACGGGGAACCTGTCCCGGTTGTTCTTTCTTCCATTTGTTAGCATTTTTTCACATAGCCTTTCCAATTTTAGTTGGTTATAGTATTTCTGATAATAATTATTTTATGGATGAGGTGTACTCCCTGAGTCTTTTAGATCTTTTTGCTCTTAGATATCAATGATGATTTGAATAAATATACAATCTTTGGTCTACTCTTTGTGCATTTAGAGCTGTAGAGGAGATTGGTTTCTGAACATTTTCCTTTTGTGTTTTTTTCTATTCCTCCCCTACCCTGCCTAATCCTCTTCCTCTTTATAATCTAAGTATACATAGTTTTCTTTTGCTAAGGCCTTCAAATTGAATAATTTTATCAGGAAATGTCTAGGTTTATTTTTTTTTTTCTATATGAATTGGTTTTAGTACTCACTGATCCATTTGGACTGAAGAAAAATCATACAGGAAACTGTTCCAGAATTTCTAATGATTATTGCTTTATCTTTATAGGCTCTATTGCTATGTAGCATTTTAACTACATGTAAATTGCATGTCTTGGTTTGTTCATCTTGTGTATTACTTTTTGCATTTTTTTCAATAAATATGCTGATTTAACTTTCTATAGTGACCAATTATAAAATTTGATGCTCCTATAGTAATAACAAATTTTTACAGCATAATCTGTGCATACTTTAGACTATTCTTTCATAGCTTCAGTATATTTTCAAGGCATGCTTAGATAAAAGATTTCTCATTTCTTTCAGTAAGTGTAAAAAGTAGAATTTTTGTCTAGTACTTCATATTAATTCCTATCCATTATTGAAACTGTTGCATTCTTGCATAAACTGGGTGACTTACCTCTCTGTGGACTTTCAAACTAAGGATGCAGAGGTCATTTTTTGGTGTAGGATTTGGAGTTAGGAACTGCATAGATTATGTGGGTAATCTTTCAAATCTTTCAAACCCAAACAAGAGGAATACAACATTGGTTTCTTTGCTTTTGCCAGTTCAAAGGCCAGTGAGCTCTGTGAAATAGACTTGGTTCTTTCTACCCTTGAGATCAAGGCCAGATACCTCATTTCCAAGGAGCTTTCTTGGATCCTTTGATCTAAATTGACCTATCCCAATTATTCTCTTACTTCCAGGGTTGGGAAACTATGAACCATATGCTAAACCTTGTCTATTGCTTGGTTTTGTAGATATACTTTTATTACAGTCACACTCATGTATTTATGTATTGCTGTTAGTTGCATTTAGACTACGATAAATTAAACAGTTGTGATAGAGGATGTTCCTTGAAAAGATGAAAATATTTGCTGGATGGTCTATTACAGAAAAAAAGTAGTGTTGACCCTTGCTTGGTCTCATTATCCTATATGCAAATCTTACACCCTTGCTTGGTCTCATTATCCTATATGCAAATCTTACATCCTTGATTGGTCTCATTATCTTATATGCAAATCTTACACCTTTGGTCTCTTGTTTTTCTTCAACTGATGCTCACCAGTCCCCCACAAAGCTATGTGCTCCACAAAGTCAGGTACTGAGTCTGTCCTGTCCATCACTGTAACTCTAGTACCTAGGACAATATCTGGAATGTAATAGATACTTAACAAATGTTTGGTGAATAAACAAGTTAGTTAGAGATAATAAATAGTAAAATAAAATGTCATTATTTTGCTCAGTTCACCAGGAGCTTGAGAGCAGGATGGAATGAGTTAAATGTATTTTAGTTTCAGTGACATTTCACTTGCTTATTAGTGATAAAAATCTTTAGCTTGAGATCTGCCCTTCTCACAAATTTTGAAGTGTACAATACAGTGCTGCTAACTGTGGATGCACTTTATATCACAGACCTATAGGATTTATTCAACTTGCAGAACTAAAACTACACCCATTGACAGCAACTCCCTCTTTTCCTTTCTTTAATCCTTGGGGCCAAAATTCTACTCTGTATTTCTTTGACTTTGTAGGTTAGGCACATCATATCACAAGAACTATGCAGTCTTTTTTTTTTTTTTTTCCTTTTGTGACTGGCCTATTTTACTTCGGTTAATGTGTTAGCTTGGAAGAAAGTACCTCCAAGTTAACTTGGAGGAAAGTAACCTGAGCCAAAGAGGGCTTAGGAAAGAAAATAGGAATGGATTACCTGAGAGACAGGAGAAAAACAATTGAGTCGTGTCCAAAACCCAAGGTCAGAAATTAGTTTAAGGACAGAGAATAAGCAATTTTGTCAAATGCTGTAGAGAGACAGATGAAAATTTTAATGTTGGAAAGTTTCCTCTGGATGTAGTGATGAAGAGACTACACGACTTAGTAAGGGATGAGTTTGGTAGAGTAGTCAGGGGCTGTCCTAGCTCCCTGGGGTTACCATAACAAAATAATTGAAATTTAGTGGTTTAAAACAACAGAAAGCAATTCTGGCACTGTCATAAGGCCTATATATCCCAAGCCAAGATATGAATGTCATAGTGTTATTGAAGGCTGTGAGGTAGGAGGCTTTCTTGTTTCTCTCTTAGTTTTTGGTGCTTTGCGAGCACTTATATATACATCACTTTAATGTGTGCTTCTATTGTCATATAGCCTGCTCTCTGAGTGTCTGTGCTCTTCTTATGAGGAATTAGACGTTAGATTTAGGCTCTACTGTAGTCCAGTATGACTTTGCCTTAACTCAACTGCATTTGCAAAAACACCATTTCCAAATAAAGTCATAGTCACAGGTATAGAAGATTAGGACTTCAACATATCTGTTTCTAGAGACACAATTGAACCCATAACAGGGGCGTACATCAGACGGCAGTAAACCAAGAAATAGATGCAGCAAAGAAATGAAGACAAGGAGAGTAAAGTCTTCAAGAAACTTCACAGAAGAAAGACTAAAGCATAAGAATTCAGGAAGATGCTTGGAGAGCTTAAGGGAGAGATCAACTAGAGGGTGCGATTAGAAACAAGGAAGAGAACATATGAAAAGAAGGAATGTGAGAGGGGACAAAGGCACGGTGGTGAGGCTGCTGCTTTCTCTTCCCTCAGTGCCCATTTATTCATTCACTCCTTCCTCTGCTATTTAGCTGGACTCATAACTTTTTACAACCAAAGTAAACTTTCTTGCTTTCCTCGTATTCGGGTGGAACTTGTGCTTATGTTCTGGTTAACAGGAGGAAATTCAGTCCATTACGTGTTGACTGGAAGGCACATGTGTTAGTGGAGCATCAGCAATAGTCTTGGACCAGGAGGTGGAAACCTGGGTGGAGCACTGAGAATGAGGCATAGCTGATAATGTAGCATCATTATATTTGCCTTGATTTAATTATGTAGGATCTCAATTTTCACAAAAGAAAATTAAAGTCATTACCATTTTCTGATTTCCTTCCATTGCAGTTGGAATTTGGGTGACTGAAACATAACACATGGACATGGCATGGCATTTGGGCTTATTTCAGGTGGAAGATAAACTAATGCATTGAAGCAGGGGGTAGAATTGAACAATGAGTGAATACTGAAGCATGGGTGAATGGAAGAGTGGAAAGCTTAGCGTCTCTGCTTTAAGGCATTGATTTTCTTTGTTCAATGAAAGTGGAGTTAGTTGTCGACAATAGAAGAAGAGGATTTATTAGAAGAGGTTGAAGAGAATGGGGAAGATTTCAGAAAAGATTGTTATGAGATATGAAAGGGAGATGATAACGAAAAGCTGAGACACGCAGGTTAGAGATGACAGAATTATGGTGGCCAGTTACTTGCATCCTGCAGTGCTCTGTGACATGGACATGAGTCACAGTGGAGGCATCCCCAGTTGGTTTTGATTTATGGGAACAAAGGAGGAACAAGGAGGCATTACAGCAATGACTCCCTCCCTTTTTGTGAGGTCCTTTTCTGTGTACATATGTACCAAGCTGAAACAATACACTTTGCTAGCACTGAAAAGGAAGCGAGTCTGGAAGATTTGACTCCTGAAGAAAGATGCTAAACACAGGAACACTGTACATTTGAAATTGCTTTGGTACCCACGCTGAGCATGATGGGAAGTTAAGAAATGTCCTGACACATCAAAAATTATGTCATAATATTCATCTTCAAGATGAAGCAGTAAGTATAATGGGGCCAGCAAATTGCCACTGTTCCATGCTTGATTCTGCTTGGTGTCACTAGAGCTGATGTGTAATAGCACAACGAAGGGAGAGTATAAAAGGATTCAAATTATTTTAACTTAAAACAAATTTTATTAAACCAATATGTTGTTTTGATTTTATCAGTGGTGAAAAAGATCTATCATTTATAGGTAAAAGAGAATGTTTAGAAAAATACAATCATAATAAATTGTGTCACTGATTTAATACTTCGCGTTTTTCAAGAGCCATTCAGAATGTTATCTTCTTCAATCTATTGACAACAAAGTAAAGAAGGCTTTATTATGCTAATTCAATTTATAGATGAGTACACTGAGGCTCAGGTGGGTGAATAACTTTTGAAAAACACACATACACAGCATACATTAGAATTGAGTTTAGACCCCAGGGTCCAAGGCATGCATTTCTTCATGTTCATCCTCATTATGAGGATTTCTCTCGATAAGTAATTAATCTGGACATCTCTACTGTGAAGTGGGCAGGTTCTCATTTCCCATAATGCTTCTCCAAATGTCTGAGTCTTTTTGAAGTTATTATTTAAAGCTTCAATTTGTGGTTTGTGGCTGTTAGTTCAAGACACCATATCAACTAAAAATGGAACTTTTCTTCTGTTAGTTTTCTAATGCTTGTTAATGCTAAACTCTTAAGGATTGTATTTGGAGGCACCACTGTTGAATGAATAAAATATATCACATTCATGTTGGCCTCTAGAGGTCACAAACGCAACAGAATCTTGTTTTCTCCTCTTCGTCAGTCCACAAATCACGATGGCTTGGTGGATGTGTGTGGCCACCTTACGTCTTATAATTTGAATGATTACATTACAAGAAGAAATTTGCTTACAAATAAGTCTGGAACTTTGCTTTTTTTAACAGTATTTTTCCGCATATTCTTAGCCTTGGAGAACAAATGGTGGTATAAAATGTCTTGGGACCCTCTAGAAACAATTTTAAAATGCATAATTGCTACTAGTTTAGAATCTAGATAATCAGTGTCTGATGGTAAATAAAATACACATATTTCATAGATATAACTAATAAAATAATTTAACATAGATGTTTAAAAATAAATGGAAAGGTTATGTGTATTACTTCATTAACACTTCTAATTTAAATTGTTTAAAATATTATGAAAATATATTAAGTAGCAAAAAATTTGTGGCCTATAGTACTTTGCATTTTTTCAAAATACTTACATCTTATTGTATTTCCCTTGTAAAAAATTCTATGAGTTATTTATTATTTTAACCTCCCTGAAATTGTGCTACATACCCTTTAAGTGCATTACCCATTATTTTGTAAGTAAAGCAACCTGATGCAGGCCTTGGTTAAATATAAAAATTGATACTTTTATTCAATTTTTTGGGGGGAATAGTTCTCTTTGTTATTATATATTAACCTGGAGACAAAAAGTATAGCCATGGTACATGTTAAGTGACTATTTTTAGTGAACACATGTAAAGTGAAAATACTTGGGTTGTACTGGGGAGATAGTTCAGCAGAATAAACACCTGCCTGCCAAGCACAAGGGCCAGAGTTTGATCCCTGCTACTGCAAAACAAAACCTGGAAATCAAGTATCATTGAGATACACTTAGAAAGAACAATTCCAGGCCAGTGCAGGTGTAAATAAACCATATGGCTATTATTGCTGCACGAGTATTCTAATTTTGGCTAAATTTATGTTACCTAGAGATAAATTCATCAAGCCACTTCTTGACATGCATTGCCAGCCAGAACATGTAGAAAACCTCTCATGTCATGTTTCCAGGAGGAAAGTGGCATGGGATGATTTGTGGATCAGCAGAGTGCTCTTCTCCTTTCTGAGCCCGGCTGGGGCCTGCGCTCTGGAGGAAACAGAGACGCTTAAATTGTGACTGCGTTATCTTGACCAAATCACTTATCTTTCCAGCGCCGGTTTCCGTCTGTGGAACAGAGCTAATTATGTATTCTTAGCCGGAAACTGCCGGCATGATGACCGCACCATGCTGTCACTGCGCCACACTGTCACTGCGCCACGCTGTCACTGCGCCACGCTGTCACCCTTCTCTTTCCTGTCCTCTTGACAGGCAGTCTTATGCTCCTGGGAGCCACAGCGAAGTTGAGAGAAAACAGCTGCAAGGTGGACGCTCCTCCGTTCTCTTCCCCAGCTCCTCCCTAGCAGATGAATTCTATTAGCTTTCTGAGTGACTTTTTTAATGAGATGATTGGAAAAAGAAGGAAGTTGGCTGACACCTAGCGCAGCTTGGTGAGGGCACTTTGGATTAGCACAGCATATAAATAAAAGGGACCCAATTTATGCACCAGTGGTTTGCATTAAAGCAGCACTGTAACTCCAAAGAAGAGCAAGGAAAATGCCATTTTAATACAGACGAGACATATAGCTTAGGGGTTTAGCAATACATTTCTAAACCAGGCCACCTGGGTTTCACTTCTACTTCTGCCCTTGTTTCTGTGGAAGTCTTTTCTAGCTACGTAACTTGCCTGTGCCTTACTTTATCTATGTTTAGCGTAGTGATGACTGCAGTCCTTATCTCGTGGGTGGTCGTGACAGTTTAATCTGAGTAAAGCATTAGAACAGTGCCTAACAGTAAGCACTGTAAAGTGCTGACTGCTATTATCAATGATACAGAATAAAAAATACAAGCTTGGCTGCCAAAGATTAAAAAAAAGGATAAGTTTGGCTCATTTGAAAATTTCATTAGTGAGAGTTGCTTTTCTTTTCATCCTGGGTGTTTCTTCGGTGTGTGGGTTTGAATCACAGAAGACAATGCACAGCTGAAATGAGTGTGCAAATACCAAGAGGTTAAACAGAGTGGAACCAGCATGCTGATGGCTTTCAGGGAAGACCTAAGAGGCAGGCAAGTTGGCTTTAAGTGGACACCTTTGTGGTGCTTAGTTTCATGTGAACTAGGTCTTGAAGACGCAGCGTGCCTGTTGCAAGCGCTTTAGAATGTCTGAGACATCGTCAGTGTTTAGAGGTGAGACCAGGTCACATGACTTCATCTTAGCAAGTTGACCTGCTTTGTATGGTGTATTGCGGCCTCTAGAAGAGAGTAGCATGATGAAGACCCGATGGTATTAGGTACTGCTGTTCATTTTTTCTTTTTCTTTCCCTTGTTTTCTGCAGACAGACGTAAGAATACAAACTTGAAAAGTAGAGTATGGCTTAAATTATGACTGCATTTAATTGCTTGTGTGTATGTAACGTGAATGCAATGACCCTGAGGCAGTGTGTCTGGGATTAATGTCATCATTTCTCCCGGCTGTATTTACTTTCTTGTTGTTGAGACACAATAGGCAACATCCACAACTCTTAAGGAGCAGGGGTTTATTTTGGCCCACAGGTGGTAGAGGTTTCAGTACACAGTTGGCAGGCTCTGAGGCAGAGCAGCATAGCAGAGGGAGGAGGCAGAGGACCAGCAGCTCATGGCATGGCAGAGGGAAGCAAAGAGGAGAACAGGGTGGAGGGAGGCGATAGACCCCCCCAGGCCTCGCTCCTGGAGGCCCTTCTCCTCCAGCTGGGCCCCCAATCACACTCAGCTATAAACCCATCACCTCCCCAAAGCCACACCTGTGAGCATATGAGGCTCAGATGGTTGGGGACATCTGTGTATAAGTCACAACACTCCTCATCCCGTCACAGCAGAGATGCAACTTTTTGACCTCGGTAGCTGTGCTATCACAGTTTTCCCAGGTTGATAACCAGGGAACACTCTGGAGACATCTTTCTTTCTTTTCTCTGCTCTCTGCTTGCTCTCTGCTGCTGTCATAGTGACAGCCTGAGCTACTTGGGTCTGGTAAGTTGCCCCAACTCCCTAACTGAAGCCACGCCTGGGGGGCACAAGCAGATGCTCTTAAACTTGTATAGAGGAAATATGTCTATCATGTTGGGGACTTGATTTAACTTTGAATGGCAATGAAACACCCATCTCTGACAAAACAAAACAAAAAGGGGAATATAAATGAAGGACCATTTTGTATCTGTATGTACAAAGTAGTTAGGATACATATACAGCTACTTGCTCTTAGTTCAATGAGAAGAAAGATTTGTACTAATAGTGTTTAGACAAGATATCATGTCTGCATCTTGTACTCTGAATAACTACTATGGAGACAACAATATGCAATGTAGTAATTATTGTAACTGTCCTATGGACCTGTTTTGAAACTCTCGTTGCTATTTCTTTCTTATTAAAATTAATAAAAATGACTTAATTATCAAAAGCGACTTAAAATCAGCTATGTACAGTGTAAGACAGGTCATAGTTTGAGTTTTCAGTGGCGAAAATTTTTTAAATTTCAGTTAGTATAGAAAAGGAGAAGCCAATATTTATTACATCTAAATATTAGATTTTGCTTAATTATTATTTCTTTGGGAGTACTAATCAATTCACTGGGAAATTGAATACAGAAATAAATTAACCACGGAGCTGAAATTACTTCCTAAAACTCTTCTTTCCAAAAGAATTTGTTTCCATCCGGATTCCTCGTTACCTGGCACACAGTAAATAGTTACTGTTGCTTTGCTCTTAATCGTAAGTGCCCATCTGTGCGAATTACCTGAACGTGGTGGGATCGAAGGGCTGCTGCGAGTTCCCCGCTTAGGTTCCCGAAATGCCTTCACTCACCGGTGTGTGGAATCAAGGCATGAGACGCTCGTGTTGCCACAGGGGTCTTTGTTACATCAGAAGCAGAAGCAGTCATTCTATTTTGTGGTTTTATGTCCCACACACTTCTGTGTGGAAGCATCGGCCTGTCAGGGATTAGCAAAGCCGGTAAATTAGAACGAGTCTATGGTTCTTGAGGCAGATGCTGGACCTAAGGCAGGAATAAATAGGATTTTGTGGCTGGCACCTCATGTTTGATGAGTATCAAATGGCTGCAAAGAGAATTTGCCTACCACTGAGGAAAGAAATCTGGGGACATTTTGATCATCGTCCAAACCTTGTACGGATGTAGCTGTCTTGCTGCAAGGGTTCTCTGACTTGAGGGTCCCAAAATGGGACACGGCCCCAAGGGCCACCTGGAAAGCAGCCCCAGCACAACCCTCAGGTCCCTGCTTTATTCTGAGATGGACGCAGGGTTCTACAGATTTAAATGCGGGAAGGATGATTTCAATAGCTGGGCCTGTCTGGACTTGAGTTCTGGGTAAGGTACTGACAAGCATTTTACTTTCAAGGCCGTGATGGTTTTTGTTTCTAGGAAGCTTTTCAGTAAAAAAAAAAAAAAATTGAAAAGGATATGTTAGAAAAAGGAATGGAAGTCGGGTACATTCCTGTCACCCCAGAAACTGTATTTACTTCTCTGCTTAAGAAATTCTATAGGCTTTTTATCTATAACAAACTTTAGCTACAAACTTAAAAGCCAACAATTCTCTATCTAAAGACAAAACTTTTATTTTGGGAGGTTATAATTCTGCTTTGCTTCATTTTGGCATCTGGAAATCTTTTATATAATAGGATATTTAGTAAAATGCCTTTATAAATGTTAGGCCTATCGCTTCACAAGATTTACTTGCAATACCATTTGTTTATTTTGTATCAGAAAACCCTCCCTTTTAGTCAGTAAGCTATCCACTGTGACAGATGACGGTAAAAAAGATTTCCTGAAAACGTAGGGAAGCTCTCATTCTTTTCTGGGAAAAGTTGGTCTCAAAACAAGTTCCAAAAGCTCCATAATTCCTCTTGAGACACAGGGTAAAACTTGGTCAAAACATTGGTGTCTTCATTACAAAAATTCCACTGCCAAAGTTGAGCTGAAATCACCAGGGCTGTCCGGAACCAACCAGATGGCAGCCTACCTTCCTTGATGAAACTATGAGACCTTCAAATAATGTATGAAAGGGAACACTTGCAAGAGGGAACACTTGCAAGCTCTTCAATTTCTCCATTTCTCCTTGGACTACTATTTAAATGGGAAAACACAAACAGCATCATAGCTGAAGTTTAATGGTTCTCTTTGTGATTTTGTTTTTTTTTTGAGGGGGGGAGTACTGGGGATCTAACTCAGAACTTCGGATTTGCCAGCAGGCATTTACGCTGCTGAGCCATATCATAGGCCCATGATGTTTTGAAAACATTCCCAAAAGATAATCTAGTGATGAATTAAGAATAAAAGACAGTGAGTGGTTAACCCACAGTATGAAATAAATTGGAGTGAATAAATAAATAAATAAGTGACCAATAAATAAATTGGTCACTTATTCTCTACTAATAGGGTCCTTTGTTACTGTACTGCCAGGTATGAAAAATTATACATCTATTATGATGACTGATCCAGAGTGGTTTTTGGTCCTTTGAAAGTTTATTTTTAATTCATTCAGTGAACAAATTTGAATACACACTTTGTGCTTGGTGTTGGTAATACCAGTAACTTGCTTTTGTTAACCTTGTGATTTAGTCAGAGGTCAACAAACTTGGCCTTTTGACCAAATATGACCCATCCCCTGTTTTGTGTAAGTAGTTTTTATTAAGACACAGTAGCACTGATTTGTTTACACATTGCCTAAGGCTGTTTTTGCACTACAAGCACAATGTAAGTAATTGTGCCAGAGATTGGGTCTGTCATGCCTAAAATAGTGACCCTTTGCAGAAAAAAAAATTGCTTATTATGATCTAGGACTAGGCTCTTTCCAAAGCCATGAGTCTAAGATTGAGGAAGCAAAGGAATAAAATAACAGCAAGACCACACATGTACAAACAGCACAATGCCATACATGTGGTATATACTACAGAAATGCTGGTTCTAACTGGATAGGGAATGTCTTTTGCTGTCTATCTCAAATTATAAAACCACGTTAATGGCCCCAAGCCACATACCCTGTCCTCAGTGGCGAAATTCTTTTCTTTAGTAATAGTGATTAAAATGTAGTACACGAATAGAGACACCCCCCAAAACCAAGGCACTATGCTTAAATTCATAGTACTTATTGTAAGGAGAATAGATTTTAAAAGAATGATTTAATCGAAATTTCCAACATGGTAGAATAACTAACAAGACATATGCCTTTCTAATGGTAGCCTGAGAACACAGTAGTATTTAAATTTGTTTTTCTTTCCTTGAATTCTTTTATTGGTACATTTTATATATACATAGTGATAGCATTCATCATAGGGG
>NDGN011373982.1:0-10280 GCA_002564285.1 Tympanoctomys barrerae
CTGGCATGGCATGCTGGGTTTCAAACCCAGCCCCTGTGCTCTGCCTAAGCAGGCACTTTAATCCGCTGAGCTCTCTGGCCAGCCCGAGAATTTGGATCTTTAAAAGCAGTCATGACTATGTTCTCTGTATTGCCCTGAGCTCACAAACTCCCTTTCTTTTATAAGCCCAGCAGAGTAATTTTTACCTCTAAGGGTTATGAGCATTAAACCACATCATGTTCATCACCTTAAAACTGTCACATGTGTTTGCTGAATTCAATCTTCTCAGACAGTGGCGAGTCACTGAAGACCCTCAGGAAAAGAAATACAGCCAAGATGTCAAAGAGAAGGATAAGCTTTGTGATCAACTGAGTGAGGTATAGTCCTGCGATCCACTGTTTCAAACTAAGAAGCAGTTGGAGGCATTGCACTGGGATCCCAAAGCCACGTAACAGGGAAGTCTGAGTTGTCCTCATCGGGACTAAGGTAGACATGCAAGACAGCACCAAGGTTAAGGATGGGAATTTGACAGGATTCCAGCAGTACTGCAGACTGAAGACTATGCAGAGGCTGACCATGGAGCATGGTGATTTTTTTTGTAGGGAACTATAAAGAAAGCAAGCAGCAAGGAAAGATGGGCGGCTCTGCACACCTTTGTCCTGGTCAACTTAAGCTAATAACAAAATCATCAATTTAGACATTCATGTAAAAATTTAAGTTTTTATGGGGGTTGAGAGCATGTCTCAATGGTAGAGCATAGCCTCGCCATGCTTGAGGCCCTGGATTTGATTTCCATCACCAAAAAAAAAGGGGGGGGGGATTCTTGATACTTCCTGAAGCTTTGATGCTGAACCTTCTTGAGCTTTCTATGATAAATGTGCACTGTGACACATGTGCCATTGGGTTGCCACTACTGGCCTGGGGAATGTGCTCAACAGTATAGATAACATATGGTAAGATATTAAAGAAGGGTGGAACCGGGGATTGAATTCAGGCCCTTGCGCTTGCCAGGGAAGCGCTTATTCCACTGAGCCATCTCCCCGGCCCTATTTGAACTGTTTTAAAGAGTTGGCCAGAGTACTAAAGCCTCTGTTAGGGATAAGGTAGTTACGCTGCAGCCTCTGAACTTCCGTACATGGGTGGAGGGTGTTTCTCCTGCCTGTTGTCATCAGCAGGGAGCTGCTGAGGCACCTCTGCAATCTCTGTCTTTGAGCCGAGGAATCAGCCTTATCAGTGACCTGACAGGGCCAGGCAGGCTGAATATTTCCTAAAAGAAAGCAGCGGCTTTGCAGAGTTCTCCCTACTCAACGTTCCACCAAGGATGTCTGTCAGACAGAATTGTCGCTTCGGAGAATTGTCTGGAGCACCTGGAGTTCCTAGTGGCTTAAAAAAACAGGCGGGTTCTGAGGCCCACAGATTTCTGATTGCCAAGTATGTGTAACCTGCAGAGTTATCTCCAGAAAGTCGGGGTGGATCACACGAGATGGATGTGTAATTATCTTGCTTTTCGAGGTTGTCTCAGTTACTCTTCTGTCATTGCTGGGACAATACCTGACACTCAAAGTGAAGGAAGGAAAGGTTTATTTAGCTCACAGTTCCTGGAGGCTTCAGTCCATACTCAGCTGGCTCCAAGGCAGAGGAGCACATGGCAGAGGGCAGCAGTTTGTGGCAGCAGCAAAGAGCAAGAGCATAAGAGAGAAGTAGCAGCAACAATGGCTGTAGTGAGCAACAAGCAAGTCTGTCTCCCTTACTTTGCGTTCAGGATGTCCGCCCCAGACTTAGTACTCACGCCCATAATCCCAGTAGCACTCACACCCATAATCTCAGCAACACTGACACCCATAATCCCAGCAGCACTCACACCCATAATCCCAGTGGATCATGAGTTAGTCACCAACTCTAGAAGTCCGCCCATGACTGCATGAGACTTTGGGGGGACAAGTAGACACAAACCATAACAGAGGCTCAGTAGACACTTGGAGTTGTAAATTGCAGCAGAAACAGGCACCTGCCCAAATTTTGGTCATAGAGACTTTCAAAGGGAATACATGCATGCCAGACAATAGGTGGGTTTTGAAAGCTTATCTCGCCTACACTTTTTATCTAATGCATGCAGACATGTGTAATAGCAGAGCAAGTGGTCAAGTGAATGAAACCCTAGGCAGAGCCACCCCTGCTTCAAATGAAGGTGTGTGTAGCCAGGCTTCCACAGGGGGAGGAGCGGCTCTGGGCAGGCGTCTTTATGTTTTCAGGGCTCATTAGGCAGTGACCAAGTGAGGCTCACAGCGATAAAGTTGATAGCTGTGCCAGGGAAACTAAAAAATGAGTTTTTCTCATTTCTGAGCCTGTCAAAAAGTGGCCAAGAAGGAAAAGAACAATCACATACTAATGTAATATGTAAAGATGAACCAAATATCCCACTTGAGGCTTCACTTACTGGCAGGCAGGAGCAGAACATATTGAAGTAGGGAGGCTTTTCCTAAACAGTTCTGTGAACACTCTCCCTTCTGCACACAGGATGCCCATCAGGAGGTGTCTTTCTTCCTAGCGCCATGGCATGTTTGATTGGACTGACAAATTTTTTTCCTTTTTGAAAAAAAGAAATTAAGAGGTGGCATCAAATTGCCTTTTTCTCTTGTCCCAAGAATTTGTTTTAGTAAGTATTCTTAAATTTGAGAAACCAGTTATTTGACCTACATTTTTTTTTAATTGTAGCATATCCTTCTGAAGAAATGGGAGCATAGATTTTTCTCCCTCATATCCTGTCCTCCTTCCCCTGGTGATCATTTACAGTACACCCCTCTATAAAGCAAGGACAACAGAAAATTCACTTGAAAAAGAATACCTGTATTCTTTTTCTTTTGGCCCCCAAAGGTAACTGTTCTCACATATTTGATAACAAATATAACATGCATCGTTTATTCAGAAATCTCAGCTGTGACATGTACAAGCAGGATGCAGTCAGGCCCCCCAAATTGTTGTGGCTATATGAGTGACTCAGCTTTAACGTGATTCCTTATTTTTCTCCCTAGTTCGAGCCATCCTCACCTCCACCTATCCACTGCCTGTTTTCCCCAGGGACTTAATAAGGAGGAAAATATACCTGACAGGAGATAATGAAAAGAAAAGAAAGCTACACCAGGAGGGTAACAGCAGGCAGTAAAGAGCTGAGAGAAAGATCAGAGAACCAGGTGCCTATGAAAACTAGAGTTGTGCTTGGACGAGGGAGAATGAGTAGAGGAACAGGAGAGCAGGGATGTCGTCGATATGGGGGCTGTAGGCGAGGGTTAGACTGAGTGTATAAAGGAAAGGAAAGGAAGAAGGGAGGGGAAGTATGGTCAGCAGAGAAAGAACGACACAAGTGAATACAGAAAAGAAAGAAAAGAGCTATAACAGGAAAAGAAAAGGGCTGGCAAGATAGCTCAGCGGTGGGGCCGGGGAGATGGCTCAGTGGATTGGGCACTTCCCTGGCAAGTGCAAGGGCCTGAGTTCAATTCCCAGTTCCGCAAAAAAAAAAAAAATAATAATAATAATAATAAATAATTAATAATAATAATAATAATAATAAAAAGATAGCTCAGCGGTCTAAAGCGCCTGCTTAGGCAAATGCTCAGGGACTGCGGTTCAATCCCTGGTGTCACATGCTGCACTAGCCCCACCCCCAGGGTGGGTAAGCAGGCCACAAAAAAAAGAAAAGAAAAAGGAAAGATGCAGGAGAGGAGAATAAAACTAAACAAGTAAAATAGGAATTGAGTTTCAGACTTTTTCAGCCATAGCAAAGGAAGCCTATCGCTATGTTCTGTTGTAATGAAGAGCGAATCCAAAGTAACAGCTCATTTCCAAAGAATCAGTGATTTGAACATGAGGTACATTCTTATAATTACCTTTAAATGTGTATTTATGTTTTTCATGTATAAGTGTTAATTTTTTAATAAAACCGGGATGCCACGAGGTGCATATACAGCTTGGTAGAATGAGTGCTTGATCTCTAGTTTTGTCCCTGCCCGTGTCCTCCTGTGGGCCAAGAGGGATTAATATCCACAGACATCTCCTCGTCTGTACGTAAGCCAGCTCTATGCTCACACTGCCCATTTCCCTGCTGACCCTGGAACTCTTAATTTTGTCTGTTGCTTGGAAATTGGGGAGGGAATAGAATATTTTCCTTAAAAGACTCCTGAGAATGCTCCTGAGAATGGTAGTGAATTGGAGGGCTTCAAAGCAGCACCCCACGCAGCACATTGGGTTTATGCTCGGTGGAAAGTCCACGAAGAAAAGCTCTTTCCTTCAGACAGAGCTCAGAAGGCCCTTTAGATGCATCTTCAAAGACGCCGTGGGAGCTGGGGCTGGCGTGCGCATGGAGGGTGCGTGTGGGAGCGACTTATCAGTGACGGTGCAGCTCAGAGCAACACCTGTGTGTGTCATGATCCTGGGTTTCTGAATGTCATGGGGAGAAAAGGTGCAAGCAGGAATAAGAGAAGTGATCCTGAAACAAAAGAACTGTGGGGGCTTCAGACTCCAGCTGGCAGGATCTCACCTAAAACTAGACTATAGGAAAGACATCACGATTAGTGAGCCACACTGCTCAGATTTTCCTCTCAGCTTTGTTGGGATTTACCTGGACAAGGAGATTAGACCCATCTTTAAGAATGACCTGTACCTTCAGAAAGATTTGAAATGCTGATTTGCTTTTTCCTTGCTGCTCTTTTCATGGATTGGTAGGAGAACTCAGGTCGAGGTGGATAGTCTAGGTTCTAGGTCCTCCAGATCAGCCATTCTGCGCCCTACCCCGTGGGTGGCAGAGCCGAAGGATGCCACCTGCCTATCCATGGACCCACAGAGGACGGGGACCACACTGTCCTGCAGGCAGCCCTTGCTGCTCTTAAACACCAGTTTTCAGAAAGTGTTTTTAACTCTTCAGTACCTGACATTTGTAAGAACAAAGCCTCACCCCACTTCCACATCAGTGATGGAGCAGATAACTGATCCTTTTGATGTTTCCCCACCCTTTGTGCTTTTTTTCTTTCTTCAACTCTGATCATAACCAGGATATTGTTTATGACATAAGCTCAACTCCCACTAGTCTTTTCTCCTTTTACCTTATAGTGCGTAGATCACTGGGCTCATTTAGAATCTAGCTAAAAATGAGAAATGCTCTATCTAAATATAAGCTTGGTAATCAATAGGAAAAAGAAAGGGGGTTTAGCAGAGGCCAGTGATGATTCCAAGAAGCAATGTCTTAGGAATATTCTGTGGTGCCTCTGTCATTGGAGTTGTCTGCTGATCTGTCTGGTATCAGAGCTTCCAGAAAAGATTTGCTACCCGCACAGTGCTTCCCGGCCCTTCCTCCCATGCCTGGCCCTCTGTCTACCACTTGCGGTTTATTCCTTGAGCATGAATTCTTGTAAAAATAAAACTAAAAAGCACATGGTCCAGGGAGCTGGCTCGTTGAACTCTTGGTGGTCATTTCATTAGCGCATGAACCGTTTCTAGTTCCTTTTCTGGAGGCTTGTTTTAATGGGTATTGGTAGCGAGAAGGAACAGGGATGGGTAGGGCACTAGGACACAGGTTCCTGGGGAAAGAAGAGGTGTTCAGGGAGGAAAAAAAGAAAGGCCATACATGCCGATTTTCAGATTGATCCCTGCATAGTGCCCTGCAGTCGTACTCGTATACAAGGAAATGAAGGCGGAAGTCTTAAGTGACCTGCTCAGGTCATAGTCTAGGAAGGGACAGAGCTGAGATTAAAACAAGAGCTGCCTAATTCAAAGCCTGTGTTCTGTTAGCCTCAGGTCCCTTGAGAGCCAACCCTGGATGGTAAAGTTCAGAGAACTGGAATGCTGAGACAGAAGGGCCTCCTTCAGAATGAGCACAACACTGCCCTGTCTAGAAGTATCACTTTGTAGTCAGTCACCCACATGAGGCTGAGGCAAGAGAAATCTGGTACTAACTCATTTTAAGTTGTGGCTTTCCTCCTACCTAAAATATATGCATATTTTTTATGTAATGCGGTGTGTGTATAAGGAATCTTCCTCCACGTGTGCAGAACATTTTCTACTTGCTTGCTCATTATTAAATATTCCCCCATGTTGGAGAAGACGGGCTATATTCGCCTTTTTCCCAGAGTCTTGCACAAATCTTATATTATTCCCCAGAAGCTGGTGAGAATCAAAGGTGTGGTCGCTTCTACCTCTGAGTCCTTATACCAATTATCTGTGTGTACCCCGCTACCCTAGATCACAGCAGAGCGATGGGAATAGTTCTTTGGTGTCCTCCAGATGAGTCCCAGCTACTCAGTGACCTCAACCCAACTTGCCTCTCCAGCCCTGCTTGCAACTACTCTTAGTTCTTGCCAGGGATTATATCCTGCCCCTCATTCTGACATTCTTGGGAGAGCACTCAGTTATTTTGTCCCAGCATGGATTGCCCAGTTTTCCTCAAACAAGGTGCTGGTAGACCTTGAAGAGGCTCTTGGAGCAGGTGGTCTCTTGTCCCCAGGACCCCATGATATTCTTTCACAGGGACCACAAAACCTAGCTGTCTCTATGAAGTACACATTCCTAGGACTATAACCAAAGACTTCTGTGAGCTGAAAAGTGGAGGGAGGGTGCAGTGCGAAGGCCTGAAGATTAATAGGGTTTCATTTCTTGGGGTTGGGGACTGTATTGTTTGAGTGCTATGCAGAATCTGCTTCCCCACCACAGTGGGAAAAAGAAATCTGCCCTAAAGCTGCACGGGGGCCCTGACTGGTCTTTATCCTGCTAGCTTAGTGACTTCCTGCCACTGAGCATCAGCACAAGGCTGACACTCAGAAGGCCCCAGGAAGCCTGGCTGTGATGGTCTCAGATCAGGGGACTGGCCCCACGTGGTCCAGCTCTGGGCTCTGAGCTCTGAGCCTCAGTTCACCCAGAGCATCTTTTGCTTTGCTAAGAGGCTGTTTGGCCAGGCCTGTTCCTTCTAGAAGCAGACACCCATTTCAAACCAACCCTCCAGGGAGAGTGGATTTCATTGTTTTAGAAGAGATTCAGGAAATCAAAGTTTCCCATCCTGCCTGTGGGAGAGAATTGGCTTCTACAGAGAAAGTAACAGCTTTGAAAAAGAGAAAGACTTCCTTCCCCTTAATGCCCCACCTGAGGGCAGACCTGCTCCCCCTTATCCCTCTGCCCTGAATTGGCATGAGCCTTCTTCACTGCCTGGTAGTTCCTCACTCTGCCCCTCACTCTGACACTCTTGGGAGAGCACTCTTATTTTGTCCCAGCATGGGTTGCCCAGTTTTCTATGGCTGGTAGTGAACCGTGGGGCTGACCGTACTGCCAAGCTCTTGTGTTTTCAGTAGCAGAGTTAATGTGGCCATGACTCAGGATGATGAGGCCCTGGACGCCGAGGAAGTGAACTAACCTCTTTCTGGCTCACAGTGGACTCATAGTCAACAGAATAGGTTTTGTGTTCTAATGAAGCAGTGTAGAACCCTTGCCCTTGGTGGCTCCGTGGTGTGTCTTTCCTGTGCCCACTTCACTGCCTGCTGGCTGGCTTGCTCTTTGTCAAGGCTGAGAACTCTAAATCCAGCCCAAACTGCTTCAAGCAAAGGTTCCCCCGGATGTGACCTTGAAAAGACTTGTGATTGGCCTGCACAGAGGTGAGTGAAAGCCTGTGAAATCTTGCACTTCACTTGAGGAGAGCCTGGCTTTTTAGTGGATGGGCCCTTGGACACAGGAGTAACAGCAATAATATAAAGAAATACATGCACAAAATGAAAACCAGCTTATAATTATGTACCACTTTCCTTGCAAGGAGTACCAAGAACTCCTTATAAATTCTACCCTATTCACGCAGAGCATGAGTTATTTCCAAGAAATGATTTAGGCTCTTTTGGAAAACGCATTGATTCTTTTAACTGTCTTGATTCCGCTTTCAGTAAAACCTCTATTATCTGATTTTCTGTGAATTGTAAAGCTATTATTACCAGGCACATCATATATTTTACCAGTATAGTGACAGCTGATGTTCATAATTGTGACCCCAAAGTTCTGGAAAATCCTGAACTACCCACTCAGAAATTAAAAAAAAAGATTAAATTGTATTCAATACCATTTTACATATTACATGTTAAGTGTCAATTTTGTTATATCCAAAAACTTTTAGAAGATTCCAAGTGTATTTCCACTATGATTTTTCTATGATAGTATAAATTTAAGATATTTTATCCTTTCTTGACCTTGTAAGTGAAACTTTGTAAAAATATTTTAGTACTTTGAGTCCAAACTACACAATTGGATCTTAAACTTGAAGAGAAAACAAAACTGATGTTTTAGAGCAATTGATGAGGAGACAAGAAATAACAAATACAGGCTGCGGAGATAGCTCAGCAGTCTTAAGTACCTGCCTGGCAAGCGCAAGGATCTGGGTTCAATTCCCGGTACTGCATGCCATGCCAGTCACCAAAACCGGGCATGGTGGCACATGCCTGTAATCCTAGCACTGGGGAGGCTGAGACAGGACGATCACTATGAGTCTGAGCTGTGTAGCAAGACCCTATATCAAATAAATAAAAGATTAAGAAATAACAAGTACAATCACCAAAATGTAGGACAGATTACCCCCAGACACTTGCCACTGTCACTGATTGAGATCTCGGTCCAACCCTCTACGCTCTCAGTGTGCCCTGGATGGACACCATCATATCCGGGTGCTAGCCAGAGTTTAGCATCTATATCATGAATGGTTGAGATCAGTGTCCTCTTAGGATGTCCTGCCTCTCCCTCCCTCCCCCCAGCTCTACAAGATGTGGTTTGCAGTTATTTTCCTAGAAGAAAACACTATGTAGAGAAATAAATGTAGTATACAATGAGAAGACTATAACTAAAATTTACAGTTCTGTAAGTACCTAAGAAAGGGGTTGAGACAAAAATGCAGAGAGCGGCACATGCAAAGACCACAGAGCTTGGTGCCTCTGGGAACTGTATGTGTTGGTATGGCAGGAGCCAGATCAGCCAGAGGGCAGCATTGGAGGGTAGCTGGGAGCTGAGGTTGCCCTGGGGAGCTTCTGAAAATACCTAAGCAAGGGAGTAACTCTATCAGCTTTATGTTGTTCACAAAAATAACCCCTGCCTCTGCTCAGTCCTCAGCTACTACCCCTTTCACTCCCAGTTGGATATAGGAGAGACCTCAAGGTTCACAGAGACCAATGAATGGGGAATCAGGAGTCCTCCTGACTGGGGCTGGGGAAATAGCTTAGTAGAATAAGCACCTACCTGGCAAGCGCAGGGTCCTGAGTTCAATCCCTGGTATGCGGGGGTGGGGGGAAGTGGAGGGGAGAGTCCTCCTGACTCCCTCCCTGAAGTCAGCTGCTTCTCCATCTGCATGGTGGTGAGAGCTACATGGCAGGGACTTAACAGTGTGGGAGTCTCTGAAGGTCTCCACTGCAGTTGATGATTTCACAGAATTGATGTTACTCTGCTTTTCCTTTGGTATTTCCCCATAGTGAATGGGAAACAACTGGAGACCAGCTGCTCTCTGTCCTTCCAGTGGGCTCACAGTCCACCTAGAATTCAGATGTCTGAAGTGCCCGATTACTATCCTCAGACCAGGTGAAGGGGACGTTACTCTGCAGCCTCAAGAAGCATCTGGTGATAGGTTGTGACCTGGTGGGGGGAGCTGAGGACTTGGAGTCAGGCGGGTAAGACCGAGTCCTGCGTCTGTCCCTCCCTAGAGTGAGGACCTTGGTAGGCCCTTCCGCCCCTCCGGCCTGCGTTTTCTTGTCAGAAAGAGAAGAACAATCATGTCAGCCTCCCAGATATGCTGTGAGGATAAAAGAGATAGCATATCCAAAGCTACATATTCTGGAATATCAGTGTATAGTTTTGCTTTTAATGACAGAAGTGAATGTGCTTTCAGTTCTTCCTGTGTTAGAGACATGAGGTCCTGTTTTGAGTGATGTCCCTATAACATGTCTTACTGTAATGTAGATGCTTGAGAAATAGGAGCTAGTGGTGAGACACAGCAGAAGGACAAAGGCCTCTAAGAGGCCAAAGAAGGAAAACTGAGTAAGAAAAGAACCAATACACCAATCAGTTGATCAGCAGTCAAAATGTCCTGTGTCCAGAGCAAATTCCCACTAACGATATGGATGTCTGCTCAACTAATACGGTATTTTTCAGAAACATGATGTCTGTAGGGTGTGTTGTATTTTAATACACAATTATTCCTTCTCAAAAAGAATTTTGCTTTTTTCTGTGGCCACCAAGAGCATACCTAGGCTGGGCCAGCCACCTTGCCAACTCAAGTAAGTACAGGAACCCTCATCAGG
>NDGN011374036.1:0-12130 GCA_002564285.1 Tympanoctomys barrerae
TCCCCTGTGGAAAGGCAGAGGACCGAGAGGGCTGCAGTGGGTCACAGCAGACAGCCCCCCTCTCTTGGCAGCAGCTGATGTGAGGCCCATGTTCAGGGGAGCTGCTTCCACTGTTACGGCTGTGAGCACGCTAGCCTTGAGTGGGGCTGACTAGGACAGATTGCTCTCTTTCTTTTTTGTTTTTTGGTGAAGGGTCTACAGGGTGTTCAGGTCTCACTACTAGATCGGGCTTGTAGTGTTCCACCTGTTTACAGCCTCTCAAGAGCTGGGATTACAGGCGTGCACCACCATGTCTAGTCTTAATTTCTGTCTCAGCGCACCCCGGGGGTGGGGCCGGCACGGCAGGCCTGGGGATCAAACCCCTGACCCTGTGCCTGCTTGCAGGTGCTTTAATTCGCTGAGCTATTTGGCTGGCCCTTTAGCATTGTTCTCTGAAACAGTAATCTGGTTTAGACCAGCTAGCTATTTGGTCTGGAACAGATTTCTCTCAAGTCCTTCTGAGCTGCACTATTTCAGTGTGAGCCAGATCTTTGTTTATCTGTGGGGAATGGGGTAACAGGTAACTTGAGGCTCAGAGGGCAGATCACGGACGCCGGGAAGGGAGCAACAGCAACAGCAAAAAAGGTACAGACACGACATCAGAAGACCCTGAGAATTAGGAAGGCTGAGGAAACTGATTGTTCCCTTGCTATATTTGCAGAGAACATACTGCCTCAGTACAGGTTGACTGACATGAAAAGAAAGAATTTTTTTTAACTTAGATTACAGTTTTATATAAAAATTAGCACTATTAAGCTGGAGGCTGTGGAGATAGCTCAAGTGGCATAAGCACCTGCCTGGCAAGGACAAGGTCCTGAGCTCCTTCCCTGGTATAAAATAAGATAGATAAGATAGAAAATAAAATGTAGATGGAGTAGAGAGCTTAACTTTTTAAAAATTTTTTGGGGGGTGGGCCAGATTTTTATTTGTGAGAGAGAAAGAAAAAAGGGATATCTGTAATTTATGTTGTGTGTGTCTTAGGGCGCACCACGTGGGAACAGGTGGTGGACACGTGGGTCTGAAGGTCGTCCAGCCAGCAGTGCCGCCAGTGCTCTTTGGCAGGCTAGCTAAGCTTTTCTGATCCATATTTTCATGTTCTATAATGGAGAGATTGCAGCAGGACCTACCGAGTAGAATTGTGGAAATTAGTAAATTAATCTCAGTAGTACAGTTAACACTAAATGCACAGTAATAAAGAAAAAAGTGTTAGTATTGTTATGTGTGGCTTAGCCTTTAGTAAGCTTTGTGGCCTGTAGTTACAAAACAGGTTTTATGCAGTCAAAAATGTTAGAGAACTTAGTCGCCTCTTTTCAGATGTGCAGGTTTGTATGTTTTAAGTGCAACAAAAGATATTTGGCTCTGAGTTTTGTTATGAGGAAGGATGTAGCCTTGATACGTAATATGCAGCTGTAAAGTGGTCACAAGGAAAATAGGACAGTCTTAGTTTTACACCAAAGGTGAGCCAAAGTTCTCCTGAGATCTTTTAGCCTTTTAATGAAATGAGATGGCGAAAAAGACACAGCATTGGAATAGGCTTGGTTAATATTTTTAAATTAGTGTGATTATTAAGTCATTCTCAGAAGTGCTTTATCTTTATTACTTTTAAAATAACTGAAAGAATGACTTTTAAGTATTTATGATATTTGAAATATATCACACCTTACAAAGGCAATCTGATAATTAACAAAGTTAGTGACTAAGTCTCCATATTTAGAAATGGTGGGGCTAGGACTTGAACCCACTTAGTATGGGATATCTTTAAGAAGACGTAGGGAGAAAGGAAACCTTAGTTTTCCATGGCTTCACATTCCAGTTGCAGCAGTGTGCTTCGTGAAGTTGGCAGCGTTGCCCTGAAAGCCTGCAGTGTTCTTGTAGCATACAGGAATCGGTTCATTTACATAGTGGTTTGGGATGTACTTACAGTCTTCAGGAGGAGGTAGTCTTGGGGAGGATTTGTGGAAAGAGCTGTGAAATAATTCAGGAACCTTGGCCTCTTCAGAGATGTACTCGCTTAGAACTAAGTCTCGTGGTTCTGGACTGTACACTGTTACGTTGTCAGGAGTACTTTCTGGCTCCCAGAATTCCTGCCACTTGGTTTTGCATGAAAATTTCTGTTTCTCGGAGCTGAGGAGCAGTATCAAGCTTTCTTAGGGTGCTGCTAAGGAACAAATGTGCCTTCCAGTTTGCAGGTGCCTCCTTTTGGTACCTTCTGATTTCATTCCGTAAGTTTATTTTGCATCCTAAATTATTTGAATGTAGCCCTTCCTTTCTTGAATTAGGAGGCAAAGATAAAGGAGTGGTACAGGTAAAAGATATTTTTCTTTTAGTATTTATACAGTTATTTAACCAAGTTTGAGAATTCATTTCTAGTGGATGACAATTTATTACTGTAAAATTTTAAAACAATATCAATGTCCATAAAATAAAATTACCCTTAAGGGCCTTCTTTAGGTCACTGTAGGTGACTGTACAGTGAGATGTTTCCAGGTGAAGTTATAGATCCTTTTGTCAGGAGAAAACAGAAAAGCATTTACTAAAATGTTCAGACACAGAATTTTGCCTTTGAATTCTGTGTTCAGAATCTGTAACACAGAAAAGGAAATTTCGTTTTGTTGGTGTTATAGAGCGCTTAGGTATTATTTGGCTAACCACATGGAGCAAGACTGAGACTCTGATCTGAGAGTTAAAATCATAATGCTGTTTCTTAGAAATTAAATGTAAGGGCTGGTGAGATAGCTCAGTGGATTAAGCACCTGCTTTGGCAAGCTCAAGGATCAGAGTTCGATCCCTGGTCCTGCCTGCCTTGCTGGCCCTGCCCCTGGGGCATACTGATCTAGCACCTGACTCCCGGCATGGCAATGCATGCCTGTAATCCTAGTGCTGAGGAGGCTGAAACAGGAGGATCACTACAAGTCCCTGCTGTGTAGTGAGACCCTGTACCAAATACATAAAAATGAAAAATTAATAAATAAATTATAGACTTTTATGTTGCTGTGGTGTTCTGTTTTTGTGTTACTATCTCTGAACAGGTTAACTAACATTTTTTCATTCCTTTAATGACATTCAGTAACAGTATTCGGTATTTCCTATCGACAAGCACCATACATATTAGGTGTTGCACATAATACAAAACTAGCCTTGGCTGGGCTTTGAGGGCAGTAAGGTGTGAGACGGGTGGTAGGAGGCATTCTTGGTTGGAGGAAACAATTTGAAAGAACAGTTGACAGCAAATGTGAACGGTGTATTTTATCCATACTGACAAGGGATAAAGATCTTATAAATGACTTTCTGAAATTGACTGATCAAATTGCTTCATTGGAAATGAAGCCTTATTGAACTCTGCAAGGCATGCTGGGCTAGTATTGGACAACACTTTTACTGTACTGTCCTGTTATTTTATCCACGCATTAAGATTGCTTTTATGCTCTGGCAGATAGGAAAGTGACAGAGGGATCATTTCAATCCAGGTCTACCTAACTCAAACTTTTTGTACCATATCTCTGCTTAAATCTTGTCGACAGAAATCTCCTCAAATTACAACCACTATAAGTCTTATTAATCCTTTTTGTTCTTTTAAAAACCTTCATTAGCACATGTTGGCTTTGGTGCCAACATGATGGGTTCACAGTGATGGGTTCACTGTGCTGGGCTGGTACTTACGCGGGCCGTGTCCTAGGTCCTCCCTACTACCCTGCCAACCCCCCATCTCAGTCCCTTACCTAATTGTAGAAGATTTCCTTCCTGTTTCTTTTTATCTTTTTCTCTTTAAATCATTTATAACTTGAGTTTCTCATATAAGAGAAACCTTATGATATTTAAGCTTCTGTATCTGATTTATTTTATTTTATGTTACAGTTTCAGGCTACGTGCATTTTTCTCCAGGTGACTAACCTTCTTTGGGGCAGAGGATTGCTCCATTGTATATAAGCACCAAATTTTCTTTAGCCATTCATCTGTTGGAAGATAAATAGGCAACTTCCAGATTGTATCTGTTATGAGCTGTGCTGCTAGAAATACGGACACGCATGTACAGCTATAATATAGTGACTGACTTTAACCCCTTCTGGAAGACACCTAAAAGGGCAGTAGTTGGCTCACATGATTTCTGCTTCTAGGCTCCTGGGGCATCTCCACACGGATTGCCACGGCGCTTGCGCTAGCTTCTGTCCTAACAGCAGTGTAGAAGCTTCTTCCTCCTGCCCGTGTGGCCGTGCAGGCATCTGTCCGGGTTTGGTTTCTTGATGATAGCTGTTCTTTTTGGAGTAAGATGGCATGCCAGTGTTGTTTTATTTTGCATTTCTGTAATGGCCAGAAATGTTGAACCGTTTTTTGTTTTTTTAAATGTATTTATCTTACTAAACCTTTTTTGAGAAGAATATATTTGTTGTGTTTGCTTTCCCCAGAATATGCCTCCTCTTGAAAAGGAAAGAATAAAAAACATGTACTAATAAAAATAAATGAATAAATAGATTGTGATTCAGCTGCAGCACACAACTACTTGGCTATGAAAAATGTGTGCAAGCAGACTCAGCTGTGATTTTCTAAGATAGGGATTACATCTGTTTCATGTACCCCAGTATTGTATTCTGAGGAGCTGAATTTTGCAGAATTGAGGAGCTGTGCTATCTGAGACTGTCCAGGGAACTTGCTCCCATTATGCTCTCTGACTAGGTTGTTCCTTACTCCATTCCTTGAGGGCTTGTAGCTGTTATGTTAATTACTTGAAGGTTGTACTCATGGAGGATCTGAAGAGGGAGGGTGAGGTATCCTTGTCCTGACAGACAGCCACATCTGGTGGCTTGGGAGGAGTGGTCCAGAAGTGTGGGCCAAGGCATATGCTGGTAGTCAAAAGACAGCACTAGCTTAGCTTGTTAGTGATACACTGGGGGATGTGTGTTTTAATCATGATACCTGTCTCATGAGATTGTAGCTTATACACGTTGTCTGTCATTCAGGTGTTACATCAAGCAAAAATGTTGATTATAGTGTGGAGAAAAGCCATTTTGTTTGACAGTTTTATGGATTGTGTATTATGAATCTCCGGCATTGGTAGGTATTCTTACAAAGATTGAGAGATAAAGACATTCTAGGGAATTACTGATTTTGTTATCAGTAGTTACAACATACATCTCAAAATCCCAGCATGTATTTTTCACATTACTTCCCATTTGGCCTCAGTCTAGATTTTCTTGGGAGTCAGTGACGTGGGGGACTGGAGTGGTCCTTCCTGTCTTTCTCCCCAGGCTGTTAAATAGCAGCAAAGCTAGTAGAAATATGTAAAATGCTGCAGATTAACTAGGTAAAAGCATTTCATTGTTTGAAAATCTCAGCTTGCATGAGGGCTAAATACCAAATTCTCTTTAATATTTTTGTATTCTCTTTTATTTTCTGTATTTTTTTATAGAAAAATGTGAAGTGTAGAGCATAGTATAATGAGCTTTTCATTTATCATTATTCAGTTTACCTGGTTAGTATTGTTTCATGTATATTACTGTTGTCAATGTAAATCTCTACAAATAAGTTTGTGTGTGTGTGTGTGTGTGTGTGTGTGTGCGCGCGCACGTGCGTGCGTGCGTGCAGGATCTCACTATACAGCTCTAACTTGTAGCAATCCTCCTGTTTCTAGCTTCCCCAATGCTGGGATTACAGGCGTGCACTACAACGCCTGGACTCTGTGCCCAGCTCAGTGTGCCCGAGGATGGGGCTGGTGTGGCTTGTGATGTGAGGGATTGAACCCTGTCCCTGCACTTGTCTAAGCAGGCGCTTAGCCTGCTTAGCTATCTTGCCAGCCCCAGATAAGATATTTTTAAAAACAGGATTAAAATTCTATTAGCACATGTAAACTAATCAATGTTTAAGAGCGTCTAAGATTTGTTTTTTGTTTTTGGTGTTAAGGACCAGACAGAGGGCTTTGAGCTTGGTAGTAAAGCATTCTACCACTGAGCCAAATCCCCAGCCCCCTTAAGAGCATCTAATATTTAGATGTTAGACAAACTCCTGGTAGAATCAAAAAGTCATAAATCCTTTTGGTTTTCATAATTTGTATGTTTCCATTGGGGTCCAAATAAGGTCCGCATCTTGCACTTTGTAAAAAAGAGTTTTTCACGTTTCTTTTAGTCTATATATACTTCCTGGCTTGCTCCTCTCTTTTCATGTAAAAATGCAATTTATCCTAGAATTTCTAGGATAATTTAGAGTTTGTTGACAGTATCTTTGTGGTATATTTCCTCAAGTGAGTAGTTAGAAGCATGGTCAAATTCAGATTTTTTTTCTAGAAGAGACTTAAGGTTTTCCTCTTTCATCAGGAGACCTGTAAGGTTGCCTCTTTTTGTGTGCATGTGATATTGCTAACACTTGATCCTCTGTGCCTGTGTGTGTTAATTCATTAAGACTTGTGAGTTGGTATTATTTGTTCTATCATTCTTCCTTCATATGCTAGCCAGAGTTTGTCTATTTAGAGAAACTGTCTTCTACTCTTTGTGTACCCATAGTTAGTACAGCTTGTGTAAGGAATGTACAGCGTTGTGCTTGCCTCTTCCTCTTTATTTGCAGTGTTCTGAGGAATGGGTTTCGTTCCCTGACACCCTTCAGCCACTTCAAATGTTCCAAAATTTATTTTAAGCCTTGCTTTTTTTTTCTTTTTAAGGGAAGGGTCTACAGGGTAGGGTGTTTGAGGTCTCACTAGTAGATCAGTCTGATAGTGATCCACCTGTTTACAGCCTCCCAAGAGCTGGGATTACTGGAGCGCACCACCACGCCCAGTCTCAATCGCCATCTCAGCATGCCTCGGGGCGGGGCCTGCACAGCACATCCGGGGATCGAGCCACAGCCCCTGTGCCTGCTTGCCAGCGCTTTAATCTGCTGAGCTATTTGGCTGGCCCAAGCCTTGCTTTCAGGTCTTTCCTTATATGACTCTTTGCACTCTCATTTTTCCTTCTCTCCCTTACGCTTTAGTCATCCCCAAATATTAGCAAGCAATCTGCAGTTCCCCAGGGAAACACTCTCTTTTATGACTTCTTTAACTTTTTCCTTTCTTTAAAGCTTGTCTAAGTCGTCGGTCCTGCCAGCTGTCTTTCCCACCTTTGTGCTTTTTCCCTTACCACTTTGTTCGTTTTGTATATAGTTGTTCTTTTCTCATGGTGAAGTGTTTCTCTACTGATCAGTTGAATTCACTGAGGATAGGCACTGTTTCCTAGTTTTCTGGTGTCGCTGCTCTTTGTGGTGTACTGAGGATATAATTGCCACTCAACAAATGTTCAGAAGGGCTGGAAGACAGCCCAGAGGCATAAGCACCTCCTGGCAAGCGCAAGGTCCCAAGCTCTGGCCCTGGTTCCCCTGCCATGTCAGCCCTGGGCCCCTTGGGCGCAGTGGCTCACCCTGTAAGTCCAACACTTGGGAGGTTGAGACCGAAGATCACTGCAAGTTCAAGACCAGCCTGGGGGCTAGAAAAGCTCTGTCTGTCTGTCTGTCTGTCTATCTATCTATGTATCTATTTATCTCTATCATATGATTGAACCACTTCTCAACTAATTTCTGTCTTTATAGTTGAAGAGTCAGCTGAACATCTGAGCAATGTGTAGAAGTGATTTCTGGGTGGTTCTCTCTGTGGAGGTAGAGTAGATAGATCATCCATTGAGAAGTGAGAGAGCTCACCATGGGAGAACAAGTCCTTCGCAGTCTAGGCGTAAGCCATCCTTGTGCAGATAACATCATGCAGTGAGATCCAGGGTAAAGTGGAGGCCGGAGAGCAGGCCGTGTGTCGCGTGCCTGGATAGCATTTCGCCGGCCTGTGCAGCCTGTGCCTTCGTGTGGAGCGCACCAGCAGGAGCTGGCGCAGGAATGCGGTGGTGTTCTCCAGAACTTCCTCGGAGAGACTTGAAGTAAGTAAACAAAGCTGATTCTACCATGAAGAGTAGTAAACCACAAAACAACCCAGGAGAGGCCAGGACCACAAATTAATCTTTTATTGAGACAGTAGAGGAATGTGAATCTAAAATCACAAAACCTTGGCTTCTGTATTTAAAAAAAGCAAATAGTTTTCAAATAAATTTCAGTAACATGATGTTGAAGTGAAAGAAATTTTCTACTTCCCTGCTTCCCACGGGCCCCTTGCAGAGGCATGAGAACAAAGTCATGCAGCCAGCCGCCTTGTTTCTGCCGTCTTTGTGATTATGAAATACGGTCGCGGCTCCTGTAATGTTTATATTTGCTCTCACAATTATTGCAACTGGTAAAATGTCACCTGTGTCCATTATACGGGGTCTGCTTTTCTCCTTTGATTTCCTTGGGTTTCATAATTGTCAAGGCATTAATATAGTTAATAACTATTTTTGGCAAATAGTTGTTAAATCATCACATTTGAGTGTCTGCCACCATACAGTTGTTATTCTATATGTGGAAGAATAAATGGAAAAGTATGGAATCTTTACGCTTCCAGCCGCAGCAGCGAGCATTAAGAAAAGAGACACTGAGTGACACCTACACTGAGAGAAGCAGGATAGAGTGCACTTAGTTTCCCTGAAAGACAGCATCTTTGATATTAGGGTGGTGCTTCTGTTCTCATAGTGATACACACTGGAGACTGTAGAATTTCTAAGGTGATTACATCTGTAAAATAAGTCATACCCACATATCACTTAGTACACTGTAGGAGGCTGAAGCCAGGAGATAGAAGTGCCATCATATTGGAAAAGGAAATGTTATAATAACCACTTTTTTGTTAAGGAAAGACATGCATACTTTTTAAAGTATTATTACTTTAAAGTTACCCTAGGACACATGCACAGGTAAATGGCTGAGCCCCCGTCTTTGCTAATGGGACCCACGTGTTGGAACTTGTTGATGGATCTCTGCAGCCCCCTTCTCCACAGCCGCAGCCTGCGTGGGGCCCTGCATGGCCTGTAGCCAGAAGCACGAGTAGCAGCGCACGCTGCGAGCTGTGAATCCTGCTCCTCGTGGCAGTGCTGCGCACTTCTGCTCTGAGCACCCGAGTGCCTGAAGCGCGCAGCTCAGCTACACTTGTGATTATGTTAGTTAGTTGTAGAAACTAATGACATTAGCAAAAAGTAATTGTTTCTGTGAAAACTGAATTAAATCTAACACATCAGTGGAGAAAATCTTAAGACTAGAACTCTTGAATTCTAACAACTATTAGACTCTGGCTTCTTGTGCACAGATAGTGCAGCTAATGCATGAAGAGTGTGATTTATGCACAGAAGACCTTTCATATTCACTCAGCAAAGGACTGGTTGGCTAACATGCTTTTATAACCATTAAGAATTAAAATATGAGGGCTGGCCAGTTAGCTCCGGGGACTCAAGTGCCTGCTTAGGCAGAGCGCAATGCCTGGGGTTCCATCCCTGGTGTGCGTGCTGGCCCCGCCCCCGGTGCACTGAGGCAGTGATTAAGACTGGGCGTGGTGGCACGTGCCTGTAATCCCAGCTTTTGGGAGGCAGAAAACAGGAGACTCACTATGAGATGGCTCTAGATAGTGAGACCTGTAGACTCTGTAGACACCCTGTACTAAAAAACAACAAAAAGAATTAAAATGTATTTTGAGAAAAATATTTAAAGTGTATGTGTATGTTTAATTAATCTTAGCATCTTCTGCCTGATAGCTGCTCTCCACGGCTTGGCTGCTCCTCACGTGAGATTTGGATTACTTTGTTCCCCAGGCCCTGGGTCATGATAAGGCTCACTGAAGCAGCCACACACTCCTGCCTCTCCTCTCATTGTTGCATGCTGACGGCGTCAGTCTGTGAGACACACCTCACCTCTCGCAGGCAACACCGTCCATTTGAGGTGACATCCCTGTGCCAGCATTTTATGTAGCAACATTTGCATCAGGTGTTAAGATGCTACTGTAAAATCTGAGCTGGATGCAAGAGTCCACTCGTAAACATAGTGCATGGAACACAGGAGGTACATTGTGTTTTGGTGAGTTAAATATTGCATTTTTTTCCTTATTAAGTTCTCAGTAAAACAAATTTTGCTTCTTGTAAAGTAACATTCACAGAAAGGTTAGGTTGTGCTTTCCAATTTTTAAGTATATAGCTGTTTGTTATTGACATAATAGTTATATATGTTTATAGGGTGTGCTGTGACATTTAAAGATCAAATGGGGTAATTGACATATCTGTCACCTCAAATGTTTATCATTTCTTTGTGTTGCAAGTAGTCAAGATTTTTCTGTAGCTATTTAAAAATATAGAATGGTCATTTACGATAGTTACTTCACTGTGTAAGACGTGTAGTTACTCCTCTGAATAGTACCCATATATCAGTTAGCCACCCTTTCCCCCTCCCGTCCCCTTCTTAGGCTCTTATATTCATTATTGTAAAGTTGTATGAGATTAACATTCTTAGCTTCCACATATATAAGAAAATGTTATATTTGTCTTTTTAAAGCTGTCTCATTTCACTTAATATAATGGCCTATAGTTCTGTCCATGTTGGTGCAGATAGCAGGATTTAATTCCTTTTTAATAGTGCATAATATCTCATAGTGTATAAGTGCCTTATTTTCTCTATCAGTTCATCAGTCCAGGAGCAGACTTTTTTTTTTTTTTTTAATGTGTTTGGTACAGTGTCTTATTGTGCAGCTCAGACTCAAAGTGATGCTCCTGTTTTCAGCCTCCTCAGTGCTGAGATTACTGGTGTGCGCCACCACACCCAGACTTGGTGGCCAGGTCAGTGAGCCGGGGGGAGGGGCCTGCATGGCATGTGGTGCTAGAGATCGAACCCCGGTCCTTCCCTGTGCTTGCCTAAGCAGGTGTTTAGTCCACTGAGCTATTTTGGTGGCCCTTAGACTATATGTTTTTAGGTGAAGTGGAAAAACTGGTGTAGGAAAGTCTTGTGACCTGGAAAACAGTACTATCTTTGGAAAATTACCTGGTAGTATCTTAAGGCTTCTCATTTGAAATGTAAGTACCGACTTAATTGTTGATTGAATACCTGGCCTATGATTGGTAAGTTGTAAATGCTAGAGAATATGAACATTTCAAAACTGACGTTCTGTCTCCTTTCCTCCCTCCTTCCAATGTCATTCTGGTAATGCCCAGCTCGTGGCTATATATATGACTTCTCAGATTTTAAGGTGCTGCTAAAAAGATGTTGAATGGATGACTTTGTCTAAAATAAACAAAAACAAAATATGAACTTTTATAAACATTTTATTCTTTTGGGTTTTTTTTGAGACAGGGTCTCACTATACAGTTCAGGCTGGCTTTAAGCTCACTTTAACCCAGGCTGGTCTTGGGCTCGCAGTGACCCTCTTGCTTCAGCTCTTGAGTGCTGGGGTTATAGGCGTGTGCCACCGTTCCCAGCTTTCCTTCTCGTGTCTCTGCCTCTGTCTCTGTCTGTCTGTCTCTGTCTCTGTCTCTGTCTCTCTGTGTCTGTCTGTCTGTCTGTCTGTCTGTCTGTCTGTCTGTCTGTCTGTCTGTCTTTCTTTTGTATGCTGGGGATTGAACTCAGGACCTTGCGCTTGCCAGGCAGGCACTTATGCTGTTGACCTATATCCCCTACCATTTATTCTTTTAGTTGATTTTATTTATTTTGTTTTCATATGTATGACTTTGCCATTATAAATCGTGTTTTCATATGTGTTATGTAAAGTTTGCCTGTATGTTCACTTCATTTTGTGATTAGAAGTGTAAATTTGAACATGAGATACCTGCTTTCTTGGACAGTAAGCCTATGTCTGACCTACGCACAGGGACCTGTCCTCAGGAAGATCTTGTAGCGTAGTCCCCCAGTTTTCCTTCACCGTGTTCATCTAGTGCTCTTCATCAGTGCTTCTGTCACGGTTCAGCAGCTTCACACTTACAAAAGTGCAGCCTTAGCCAGCAGGTTGTAATCCATGTGGGGCTTGTAATGTACCACACAGGAAGGATTTATTTTGCTTTCATTATATGTGGTTGTGAAGTATGTCAGTATGTCAAAGGCAAAGCTTTTAATTGTTACAGAAAAGATAGTTAAAAGACAGGTACCTAAATGTCTTTCCTCAATGCCAAATATCTTTCCAGGGGACAAAAAGATGCCAACTTTGTGCTTGTGCTCTCCCATGCTCGTGTGCCCATGGGCTGGCCCGCCC
>NDGN011374042.1:0-15515 GCA_002564285.1 Tympanoctomys barrerae
AACTGTGTTGGATTGTTTTGCTGAATTCAAGCACCTATAGTATTTAGATGCCAATGGAATACCTATCTCTGAAAGGAGTAAACAAAAAAAGGGGATACAAAGGAAGGACCATTATATATCTGTATATACAGAATAGTTGCGATAGATATACACCTACTTTTGCTTAAATCAATGAGAAGAAAGATTGGTACTAATAGTGCTTGGACAGGATATCCTGTCTATATCTTGTACTATGGACAACCACTAAGAAGATAACAATGTACAATGTATTAATTATTGAAAATATCCTATTAATCAGTTTTGAAGCTGTCTCTTTGCTATTTGTTTCTCAATAAAATAAAATTTAAAAAAAGATGCTGAACCCCCCCCCCCCAACAAATTCTGTAGGTGCTGTGGAGAAAAAAGAAGATTTCTCCACTGTTGGTGGGAGTGCAAACTGGTACAGCCACTATGGAAACCAGTGTGGAGATACCTTCAAAAGCTAGGATTGGTGATGCCATTCAAGCCAGCTATTCCTCTCCTGCGTATTTTCCCAGAGGAATTGAAAACCTCATACCACAGTAATACATGTGCACCAGTGTTTATAGCAGTGCACCTTGTCACATCTAAATCATAGAAACAACCCAGATGCCCATCAATTGAAGAATGGATAAAGAAGATATGGTATTTTTGCACAATATAGTATTATTCACCTATAAAACAGGATAAATTTGACTCTTGTCAGTAAATGTATGCAACTAGAGACCATACTTTTAAGTGAAATAAATCAGACCAAAATGTACAAACAACGTATTGTCTCCTTAGTGTGGGAATCTGAAAGGGAAAGATGGAATCTGAAGGGTACAATAGATCCTGGGAAAAGGGAATGAACCTGTTCAAAAGGAAGGAACTACTGAATTGAGGAGGACAGGAGAGGGAGTGGGGGAAAGAGATTTATCTATATGTGTAACCACGATGGCTTGGAGAACTGCACTGTGCGTTTCTGCTTGTCTATGGAAAGGAGTAGATCATACTTAATTTGTTTTGTCTCCTTTTTTCAATTGACTGCACTTTTTCTCTTCTAAATTTTTTTCTTTCCTCTTTCAATTTTACATGCAAATATCCAGCAATCTGAAAAACTGATTGGAAGACAAAAGTATGTATTACAACAAATTCTATGAACTCATATTATTTTGTTAAGTGAAATTCTGTATCACTTGTAATTTTCCTGTTTTAATTCTAATTTTTACTCTTTAAAAAAATAAAAAGAAAGAAAAAAGATTCTTTATAGGTTTCTGTCTTAGTTACTTCTTTTCTCCTTGCTGAGATAAAATATCTGACACCCAAAATTAAAGGGGGGTAGGTTTACTCAGTTCTAGTTTTTATTTTTTATTTATTTATTTTTTTCCGGAACTGGGGATTGAACTGAGATCCTTGCATTTGCCAGTCAAGCGCTTATCCTACTGAGCCATCTCCCCGGCCCCAGCTTCTAGTTTTTAAAAAAATTAAAAAAAAAAATCTAGTACAGAGTCTATAGGGTCTCACTACGGAGATTGGACTCATAGTAATTCTCCTGTTTTTAGCCTCTCAAGTGCTGGGATTACAGGTGTGCACCACCACACCTAGATTCAATTGCTATCTCAGCATACCCTAGAGGTGGAGCTAGCACAGCACACTGAGGATCGAACCCTGGTCACTGCGCTCTGCCTAAGCAGGTGCTTTAGCGTGCTGAGTTATCTGGCTTCCCCTCAGTTTATAGATGTGTAGAGATTTCAGTCCATGGCCAGCTGGCTCCAAGGCGGTGTGGCATCGCAGAAGGTGAGCACAGGGAATAAACAGTCCATAGCAGGGAGAACACAGGAGGCCGCAGCCAGCGAGCTACAAATGACAGGCAGTGGACCTCTTTCTGCTCCTTATATCTTATTCAGGCTACCTACCCTTAGGGCAGGTAGCACTTATTTAATCCCAGTGTCACACACCCTAGATCCAACCACTTCTGAAAAGTCCCACATATGATGGCATGAGGCTTTGGGGAACATCTAGACTCAACCATAACCATCTCCAATTGCAAAATATAAGAAGGGGCCTTCCTGGCTGAATAGGATGCTCAGGAAACCCTGGAACCTTATAAATTAGCCTCTATTTACCAACAGGGATTTTTCCTAGGAATTCTATGATTCTTCCAAATGCAGTCTGAGGAAAAATGTTAATTTCAATTTCTATTATTTTTAATTGGTACATGGTGATTCCATTTTTAGTGATTAATAACTTAATAATTTATTGGTTTGCCTGGTTTTTTTTTGCAATGGCTTCTTTTTATTTTTTAAAGAATACACAATAATAAAGCATTAGAAATGATGTAAAATTTCATTGAACAAAGTGATAAGAATTAAACAATGATTGCTGTATTGCATGATGTTATCTTCAAATTAGTAGTTTAGTCTACCAGATAGAAACCTGCAAAATTGGTTAAAAAACAGAACAACACCAAAAGACTTGTAAGAAATTAAAAAGAAGAAAAGAATAAAAAGAAAACAAAATGTTTAAGCATTAACTGCTCCTTTCAAAAGACCAATAGAAATCAGCAGTACAGTTCTCCAAGTTATCCTGTGTATACACATAAATATATCTTTTTTCCTCTTTCTTTTGTCCTTTTCCTCATCTCAGGTTTTCTGACCTATTGAACAAAAGTTTTTTCTTTCACAATATCTATTGCACCTTGCAGATTCTACTTAGTAGTTCTTTTTTATTCTTTTCATTCATTATTATTTTATCAGTGGGCTTTATTTAGTCAGATTTGTACATGAACATAACATACTTTGATCATTTTTACTCCCTATGCCTACCATATAATTTCACATTTTTTGGAAGGGTTTATTGTATATAATGTATCTTGCTCATATCATCCCGCCATTACCTGCCCATATGCCCCTTTTGCTTTTATTCTCTTCCTCTTCTCTAATAATAGTCTCTCCTACTTTCTTGTAATCTTTTTTAGGTACTACACATTAAGGACAACATTTGATATTTGTCTTTCTGAATCTAGCTTATTTCAATCAACAAGATGGTCTCTAAGTCATCCAGCCTCATGTTGATGGCAGAATTTGTTTTTCCTTATGGCTGAACTCTCCGTCTGTCTGTCTGTCTGTCTGTCTGTCTGTCTGTCTGTCTGTCTATCCTTCCATCTGTCTATCTGTCTCTGTCTCTGTATCTCTACCTGTACCTCTACCTGTACTTCTATTTCTCTCTCTCTGCCTCTACCTCTACCTCTGCCTCTATTTCTATTGCGTATTTTCTATTCATATTTTGATGGGCATCTGGGCTGGTTCCATATCTTGGCTATCATGGATTGTGCTGCAGTAAACACAGGTATGCAGATGTCTTGAATAGGGTGACTTAAGTTGATCCAGGTATATACCAAGGAATGGACCAATGGTAGCTCTATTTTTAGTTTTTGGAGAAACCTCTAAACTGAATTCCATAGTGACTCTGCTAATTTACATTCTCATCAGCACTGTAGAAGGGTTTCTTTCCCTACAAATACAGTACTCATCAGTATTCACTGTGCATGATAGTCATGCTGAGTGGGGTGAGATGGAATTTCAACATAGTTTTGATTTTCATTTTTGTAATGGCTAAAGATATTGAACATTTAAAAAAGTCTACTTATTGGCCCTTTGTACTTCTTTAGAGAAATGTCTGTTCAATTTATTTTCCTATTTATTGATTGGGCTATTTGATATTTTGGTTTTAAGTTTTTTTTACAGCTCTTTATATACTTAAATATTAATCCTCTGTCAGAAGAGTAACTGGCAAACGTTTTCCCATTCTAAAGGGCTATCTCTTCACTTTGTTACTTGTTTTCCTTACTGGACAGAAATGCTTAAATTTGATACAGTTCCATTTGTTGACTCTCCCTGTTGCTTTCAGTGCTATGGGAGTCCTATCTTGGAAGCTTTCACCTGTGCCTGTAGCTTTGAGTGTTTCCTACATGTTTTCTTTTAGAAGTTTGAGAGTTTCAGGTCCTATACCTAGGGATCTGATCCACTTTGAATTGATTTTTGTTTAGGGTAAGAGCTAAGCATTTAGTGAATACTACATGCAAATACCCAGTTTCCCCAGTACCTTTTATTGAAAATGGTATCTTCTCTCCAAAGTGTAGTTTTGACTCCTTTTTTTCAGTATCAGTTGAGTGTAGTTCAGTGCTTCTTTTTTATATATAATTTTTAAAGAAAGCAAAATAGAAAATAAAAAGCATTAGAAATGACACCAAATTTCACCAAAGTAATAGGAATTCAACAATGGTTGCTGTATTGCATGATGTTATCTTCAAATTAGTTGTTTAGGTTACCAGATATGAATGTACAAATTTGATTGAACAACACAACACAACACAACCAAAAAGTTATAAGAAATTTTGTTCTGTTGGTGTATGTGTCTTGTGTTTTTATGAATTTTAGAATTATTTTTTCTAGTTTTTTGAAGAATGTCATTGGCGTTTTGATGGAGATTGTTTTGGATGTGTAAATTGCCTTTGATAACGTGATCATTTTGACAGCATTAATTTTGCCAATCCACAAACACGAGAAGTGTTTTCACCTTCTAGTGTCTTCTTAACTGTTTTATTTAGTGTTTTGAAAATTTCATTATAAAAGTCTTTGATTTGATTGTTTAGAGTGATGCTTAAGTATTTTATTTTATCTGAAAGCCTTTTGAATGGGATTCCTTTCCTGGAATCTTTCTCAGTCCATTATTGGTATCAAGCAAAGCTATTGATGTTTGCTCTTCATTTTCTGTCCTGAAACATTTTTGAAATAATCTCTCAGTTCTAGTAGTTCTTTCTTGATATTTCTCATGAATTATATTCAGATACCATCTGAGACTAGGGTCAGCTAGAGTCTTCCTCAACCCGTATCTCCTGTCTGAATTATGACTAGAGAAATTAGGGGTTGGTTGAATATCTTTTTTATTTTCTTTTCAACTTGGTCTATCTACGTCATTGGCTTAGGTTTTCTCATAGTAGAGTGTTCTGCTGTTACATGATGCCTTCTTCCAGAGTAAGGATTCTAAGAGACCCATTAGAAGGTGCAAGGCTTCTAATGATACATGTTTAGGAGGAAAGCTACATTCATTTCACCATTTCTATCTGTCAAAGAAATCATAGGCTGATCTACACTCAAGGGCATAGATTAGATCCTACTTCTCTATGGGAAGTAACTGTGTACAGGGGCAGATGTTGGTGGCAGTATTTTGAGGTCTGCTACTATGTGTAATATTAAACAAGTGAAAAATTTCAGTTATGCCTTTAAAGTTATACTGATGTTTGATTCTCCAGAAAGTATATTAGTAAATAAATTTATTTCATATAAAGTAAGTACATGGAATTGGTAAGGCTGTTCAGAGTAACTCAATGATTTAGAACTTAGTAAAACAAACAAAAAAGGAAAATATCAGACAAGGAGTAATATGATATATATTTATATATATTTATATATATTGTGTATTTTATTTTTTGGAACAGGATCTCACTATATTCCAGGTGGCCTTGCACTCTTGACCCACCTGCCTCAGCCTCCTGGTGCTGGGATTATGGGTAAGATATTAACCCAAGGTCACAGAGCCAACAAGGGCAGGACCAGGATTAGAGCCTGAATCATTGAAAATGAAATCTACCTTCTGATATAATCTCATTCCCAAATTCTCTATCTAATCCTAAATATTAAAAACTTTCTTCCACTGATTATAGGCAAGGAAAGTGCTATATGAAAAAGTGTCATAATAATTGGACCAAATTGAGGTACAAAAAATAATGAGATACAAAACCTGATAGATAAAGATACCATTTTATAATTATGTAGAGAAAACATTAAGAGTATAGAAACAAATCCAACAAAATATGCAAAAGACATCTAAAGAGAAAATACAAAACTCTCGAAAGAGATTTTAGAAAACTAATGGGAGAGAAATACAGTGTTCATGAATAAAAATTCTTAATATCTTAGAGTTTATTTTCCTAGGTTGTTCTATAGATTCAAAAGATTACCAATGAAAATTCCAACAGGTTTTATTTTTATACAAAACAGATTAAAATAATTCAAAAATTTATATATGAGTAAACAGATAATAATAGCTCGAATACATCTGTATAAAAGCAGAAATAAATATAAAATAATGTTTATAACAGGATTTCTAACAATGGAATAAATGGGAAATTGCTCTAATGCACAATTTGAAGGGATCTATATGATTAAATGGTCAAGTCAGGATAAGAATATACAGCCAGGCTGGGTGGTAGCTGACACCTATAATCCCAACACCAGCGAGGCTGAGGCAGGAGGGTCAAAGAGTTCAAGGCCACCTGGAACATAATGAGATTCTGTTTCAAAAAATTACAAAAAAACACAAAAATACATCATATTACTCTTTGTCTGATTTTTTCTTGTTTTACTAAGTTCTAAATCATTGAGTTACTTTGAACAATGCTTCCAATTTCATGTACTTATTTCATATGAAATAATAAATTTATTTACTAATATACTTTCTGGAGAAGCAAATACCAGTATAATTTAAAAAGCATAATTGGAACTTTTCAGGTTCTTCTTTTGCCAGATATGTGCATGTGTGTACACCCACACCCACAGGGGCTGGTGAATTATCTATTTGAAAGTTTTGATACCAGTACTCAATAAGATTCATATCTGTATCTTCTCCATGTTATAAAGCAGCTGATAAGATTTAAGGGCACAAATTTTCAGTGGAGGTTGAGGTGACCTTTTTCTCTATGTTCATTAAAGAGTACCATTCATTCCCTAAAATGGCAAAGGCCACGGTGTTCCAAACTAAATTGGATCTGATGTTTTAATTTTGCTGTGCCCAAGCTTTGTCAGACTGGAAGGAAGCTGAGACATAATTTTTTTTCATTCTGTAACTAAAGCAGGAAATAGAGAGACTATCTTGGAATAGTCTGGGTGCTTCAGTTCATTTTGGAAGATGTAATAAAAAATAGGGTGCCTTATCAACAACAGATTGTTTTCATGGTTCTGGAGGCTAGGATATTCAGGTGTAAGGCAGTAGCAACTTCGGTATGTTCCTGTCTGGTCATCTTTTCTCCACAACTTCATGTGGTGAAAGAGATGAGGTCTCTGGGGCACAAGAACGCTTGTCTCAATCATGCATGCTTTGTTCCCAGAACCCAGTCCCCTTCCCAGATTTCTGCCCCTTTTGGGTTAGTATTCAACATATACATTTGGAGATAGACACAAACATGTAGAGCAGAGAATGAGATAGAGCTAGATTTAATTTTGGAGAATGCAATGCACTGGTTTGTTGTGATATTCATTTTTATAGTCACTTTGTGAGCCATTCAGCACATTCTAGAGAAGCAAAGTTAATGCAAGATACACAAATATATAAGAATTTATAGGATGGGCTTACAGTGGCTGCCCACAGAGTCAGACGTGGAAAAGTACCACAGGA
Source organism: Tympanoctomys barrerae (assembly GCA_002564285.1). Classification (NCBI taxonomy): domain Eukaryota; kingdom Metazoa; phylum Chordata; class Mammalia; order Rodentia; family Octodontidae; genus Tympanoctomys; species Tympanoctomys barrerae. The sequence continues at coordinate 7,456 of NDGN011374042.1, forward strand.
CTGTCTCCATACTGGATTCGAAGGCTCTAGTTAAGGGCCTAGAGCCAGTGTAACGTCCATGTGATTCCATATAAGGGGGCTGGAAGTTCTGAGATGGAAGGCTGAAGAGCCTTCAGCTGGAGTCAGGAGATGCTGTCCAAAGTGAAAGTGAGGAGTGCAGTTCTTTGGAAGAAACAGAGACTTCCTTCTTCATTTCCCCTTCACACCATCCGGGTGACCAGGCTGCCCAGGATGGGTCTCTTGTCTTCATTGAATCCCCTGAATGACACCCAGAACTATGCTGACCCAGCTTAGTTGGGCATTTCTTGGTCAAGTTGACACAATCAGCTAACACCACACCTTGGTAAGGCTATTGTACTCTAGGTGATCTTCTGTAGATATATTTAGTGTCTATAATCAGTTGACTTTTAAGTAAATGAGGCCACCCTCAATAATGTGTATAGGTCTCATCCAATTGGCCAAATGCAAAACCTGAGCAAAAACTGAGGTTTTTGTTGACAAGAAGGCAACTGTCTCAGGAATCAAATATCAACTCCTGTCCAAGTTTTCAGCTTGCCTGACTGTCCTATGATTTTTTTTTTTTTTTGTTTGCGGTACCAGGGATTGAACTCAGGACCCTGTGCTTGCCAGACAAGTGCCTCTTCTCCTGGGCTATCTCCCCAGGCCCATACCTATGATTTTAAGACCTGCATGCCCCAATAATGACATAATCAGGTTTCATAATGAAACTATATTTGTACCTCACAATATACATACATATGTGTATAAACACAAACATATCCACCCTGTACATCTATGAACTATGTGCCCACACCCACATGGAGTTGTACATCTGCATGCTCAGGCCCTTTGGGTTCTGCTCTTCTGATATGCTTTCCTTGGAAGTGAAAGAATTCTGGGGTTGCTCTGGCTTTGCAGTTAACCAGGGAGATCTGTAGACTCGTATTTTCCTTCCTGACGCTTCCCTGACATCCATAATTCCTGCTGTCCAGTAGAGTTACAGCAAGTATTTGCTGGCTGAATGGATAGCTGCTTATTTGGGGCAGAGGCTCAGTTGTCATGTTTAGAAAACAAGGAAGTTAGCTTAACTAATTTATCTGAGGATCTTTCAGAAATAAAGAGTTTCATTTAAGACACTGGGGTCCGGATTCTGGCATTATGGGTTTGAATTCCAGCCTCACCTAGCATTACAAGTATGACCTTAAGTAAGTAGCTTTAACTAGTCTGTATTTCAAATTCTTCATCTGAAAAATGGGTGTTTTCAACAATGCACAATTGATTGATGATAATGGTTAAATGAAGACATATGTAGTGAGAATGCTGTACCTGTTACAGAAAAGGATCACTAGCCGCTTCCATGTCCGCTGTCAACGTTATCACCATCGTCACTGGCACCATCTCCTGGTGTGGATTGCTATCTTGTAGGCATCTTTCTCTAGGGGTTTGGCTGCCAGCAGATGGCTCTGCTGGTGAAGACAGTAGAAACATATATACAATAAGCATGAGTTAGAAAATGAATCAGAGGGCCAAATAAAGACAGGAGCACACAGATGCCTCTGGAAGTTGACACTTGGTGGCTTGGAAATCTGAAGTTAACCTGAGGTATTACTAAAGTTTTATAAACCTTTTGTCTATAAACAGACAGAATCCAACCCTCTCTGTAGTTGCCCTCAGACTGCAGGTGCACAAATACCTATATGAAGGGGAGACAGAGGCAGCTTGCTGCACAAGCCGGTGGGGCTGACCTGAATTTAGAGAGCATGGTACAACCAGACCTCATAGTCTTGGGGCAAGTCTCATCATAATCCTTAAACACTTCCACAAGGTAAAGAATGTGGGTGCAGAGGAGATACCATTGCCTGCCTTAAGTTATAGCACTACTTGATAAAATAGCTGGGACTGGACTCTGTGAGCTATGAATGCTTTATGCCACCTGTGCTACAGGAGCTGGAAGGAAAGGCTTTGGCTACTTCATTTTTTAGCCTAAACCGAAGGAAGGTACCCTGTCATATCAGAACCAGAGCTGTGAGTCTCTTTCTAGGTCTTCCACTGATTATTTCTGGATAAATCTCTTTATGTCCTTGGGCCTCAGTTTCCCCATGTGTTCCATGAAGAGGTGAGCTCTAAATGTCCTTCCATGGCCAAAAGTCTAAGCTCTTGGTGACACCTTCGCACTGGCCCTCTAAGTGCTCTGATACTTTATTGAACTGTTACTGTAAACTTGACAGTGCTGTATAGCTATTATTCCCATCATGAGGATGAAGACCTGAGGTTTAAAAAAAATGAAAGAATTTTTTTTTTTCCTGAAATCATATGTGGTGTTAGCTGTAGGACTGAGTTTCAAACTTGGACTTATATGATGTTCAATTCCATGTTTATAGGCGGAAACTTCCCGGAGGAGTTAGCTAACGCAGATGAGACAAACTCAGGAGCAAGATCTCCAGGCTGCTCAGGGGTGGAAGCTTGTTAATTCTGTTAATTCTCCCTGGAGCCCATCCTGCTCTGCAGTATGCTTCAGCCATTCTGGGGGAAAGCAAACAGAGGGCAGGAATGTGCCTGATTCTGTCCCGTATCCCGGAGTTCAGAGCTTCCCCCTGTTCTCACAGTCAAGCGTGCTGCTGGAGGTATTTGGAAGGCTCATACCAGATCCTGGGCAGCTAAAGAATAAGTCAGAAGTGTGACAGGAAAACACAGGATCAGGTGTGTGGACACACGGTTCATGTGTGTTGTCTTCTGAGCAATGGTATTTGGCATTACCTGGAGTTGGGAACTTGTTGGCCACAGGCCAAAGTGAACATGGCTGGCTCAGTTTTGGTTAGCAAACTGCGGTCAGATTGAGCAAAGGTCCCTGAAATTTCCTACAAGAAGCCACTGAGCACTATGCTAAAAGGCAGAATCAGAGACAATGTCTGAATTTGATGCCAAATCAGAATCCACAGTGGGCATCAGGTAGCTAACATTCTCCAAGAATCTGCTGCTGTCTCTGACAGCTACATGCCTGCAAGAACCTTATCTATTTTGTTCAGTATTGGATCATCAGCTCCTAGAATTTCTGATTTAATATTTATTTGTCAAATGAACCAGTAGATGGGAAGCTATCTTTCCTGAACATCTGAAGCACCAGACAGCTAGTAGAGATGTAGATTAGTTTTATTCTTTTTCTTGGCCTCTGACCAAACACCTTTTGAGATCAAGAGATTATATGTGAACAGGAAAGTTGCACTAAAAATGATGATGTTCTTTTCCTGACCTAAGCTTTAGAGTATTATGACTTGCCTTATCAAAGTGACTTATATTTTGTAATTTATGAGTATTAGGAAGGTACAGAGTGTATCCAGGAAAAAGAATTTTATTGGTCAATTCTTAATTTAAAAACAAGTATGGTTAGTTTTGTTCAGCTCACTTGTTCCTTCTTGTCTTAAAATAGCTGATAAATCTAACATGAACTTAGGGTTAGAAATCTGAGCTCTATTTTTGTCTCTATTTAAATTTCTGGATGACCTTGAGGATATTGTTCCACCTCTAGATTTGGGTTTCTGTTTGTCCCTTATACAGATGTCATAGACTTGCTAGGTGATGGTTGTGAATATAGGTGATGGGTTACATCTGTGCAGAGTGAAACAAAACAAAACATCACAGTGTAACCCTGAGTCTTCACCCCCATCCAATTTACCAGGCCAGGGATGGGGGAGGCTGCATAGGACAGGTAATAGAAGTATAAACCAAGATAACATTTCTGGTAGTGATATGTACAACAGAATCTCTCTCTCTTCCCCCCCCACACATCCACACCCCCACACCCACACCCCCCTCACACACTGTCAGTCATGGCAGGCCATGGCAAAGGAATATGTCAACTGAATGGGTGAGGAATATCTCTCCATGAAAGCAACATAAGCGCTCAAGTTAGTCTTGAGGTTTGAAAGATTATTCCAGAGAAGCACCAAGTTTTGAAGGAAGAATGAATTTTACTAATATGAGGAACAAAGTGAAGCCGATTGTGTCTGGTGCTTAACAAACATGGGAGAAGGCAGAGGATGAAGCTAGAGAACAAGATGGGGCTGGATCACATAAAGCCTGTGGATAAAGTGAACACTTTTAGAGGTTCTTGGGAAGTTTAACCCCCATTCCACCCCCACCTTTGGTGCTGGGATAGAATCCAGGGCCTCACACATGTTAGGGAAGCACTTTATCATTGAGCTATACTCCCAAGCCTTTATCTGCATTTTGTGTTGGTTGGTTCCTCATTTTCTTTTGATCTCTTACCTTTGGTATAACCCAAGGTCAGGGAATGGTGTGTTTACCTCTACTAATCAAGATCATTCCCCTGACTTTAAATATTGTTATGGTTTGTATCTAGATGTTTCCCAAGAGCCTCATGGGCCCATAGGAAGTGGGTGGGATTATGGGGGTGCTACGGCTGACTTGCCCTTGGAGGTGGGGCCTGGTTAGATGTGAGTGTGGCTGGGAGTGACCTGGATGGGTGCCTCTCCTTCCTGGACTACTCCCTTTGCCCTGTGCCTCCTCACCCAGGCCCCCTGCCTTGTCATTTCTATGTTGGAGCTAACCAAACATGGACTGGCCCTCCCAACACCGTGAGCCGACACAAACCTTTGTCACAGTGACCAGGAAAGTGCCTGACACAGGGTCTCCATGCTGATGATCTATAACTTCTTCCAGCATTGCCGCCTTTCCTCCACACTCCAGACTTGTGCACACAGCTTCCTGCACAGGGCTCCCGCTTCCTGTCTTAAAGGAAATGCAAAGTTAACATTTAAAACAGAACTGCTGAACCCAGCCTCAGCCCCCAAGATGTGCCTTGCCCATGGCCTCCCCTGTCTGCGAAAGGATGAACCCACCTGTGCAGTTTCTTGGGTGGAGAAATGCGGAGTTGTTCTTGGTTTCTCCAGTGTCCACCCATCCACTGTGTCAGCCAAGTCTGTTGTTAGTTCTGCCTTCTGATTGCACATAGGGTCTGCGTGCTCATCACCATCTGCGTGGCTGCTCCTTGGGGCAAGCCCGTTACCCCTCACCCGAACGATTACACAGACTTGTCACCTGATCATACTTTTATTCAATCTGTCCTCAACACAGAGTGACTTTACAGAGTCATATCATGCTATTCTTTGAATCTTTCTTTTAATTACTATGATCTTCCCATCTGCTGCCCAGCAGAGGCCAGAGTGCTCGCCCCGCTTCTCGCTGTGACTCCTCTAACCTGCCAGGCCAGCATGCTCCTGTGCCTAGACTTTGTGTGGGCCCTTCTCTCAGTCTAGATTGCTCTCCCTGGACACTCGCTCTGCCCATCCCACCACCGCTCACTCAGTTCCCTCTCAAATGCTGCCCCTTCCATGAGGCTGCTCCTGACCCATGAAAGAGCTGCACCTAGCGGTGCTCAGCCCCCTTCTCTGTTTCCTTTGCTTGTGTATATCCCTATGTAGGAGCAAGCTTCCCATGGTCAGGTGTTTGGTTTGTTCACTGTATCTATGCTAATCCTAATGTCTTGAAGAAGACCTGGCACATAAAAGGAGCTCTGTAAATGTAGGTTGGTTGAATAGGTGAGACTTTAAGCAGGGGATGCGGTGCTATATTTTACATAGACTGTTTAGCTGTGAAACAAGGAGCTGTAGGGAAGTGAGAAAGGCCCAGGAGCACCCATTGGTAACTACTGTGGGAGTTAAGGAGTGGACAGGGGTAGCTTATCCTAAGCCATAATAGGAGACCGGGTGAGAAATGGACAGGCTTAGAATATACTTGGAACAGCTGGGCAAGAGCTGGTGATGGGCTGAATGGACACTGAGGGAAATCTAAGACTCCTCCTGGATTTTTAACCTAAAGGATAGGACAGATGTTGGTGCTATTATCTGAGATGAGGACAGCTGGAGGAAGGCCTGGCTTCTGCTCATTAATTAATTAATCAATTAATTGTGTACCTAGGAATTCTTGTGTGTGGTTGTGGGGGGTGGGTGTATTCAAAGTCTGTTTATTAGTTATTTATTTTGAACTAACCACCCAAATGAAAAGCACTTGAGCAAACAGTGAGTACACAAAGGAGAAGCCTGGACTGGGGATGCAAGTGAGGAAACACTCACATGTGTAAAAGAAAGGAAATTCAGGAGGATTTCGTCCTTCACGGGGGATCAGCACATGTTTGGGGAGCAAGGGTGAGGGCTAGGCACAAGTGTGCACCAGTAAAGACTACAGTGACAGAAGATGATGTTGTTAAGCAGGTGCATGTGTACAAGGGACCTGCGTGTGTGGCACATTGTTTCTGGTGGTGTCAGTGGGGCAGGCATGACCCTTCTGTTCAGGGAGGTCATGACTACACCTGGCTTCTGTATGCTCAGGGTACAGGATATGAGAGACAGCACAGCTCTCATTTGGCTAGATTAAATGAGCGAATTCTTCCCACCTTCCTAGGCTAGGTTTGGGGTGGAGGTGTCTCAGAATTATCTATGTTTATAGCAGCACAATTTGTCATAGCTAAATCTTGGACATAACCCAAATGCCCATCGATGGAGGAATGGAAAAAAAAAAGCACCATGGTATCTTTATACAGTGGAGTATTACTCAGCTATAAAAAGATGACCTGGAGGCTTTTATAGGTAAATGGATACCATTAGAGGCCATACTGGTAAGTGAAATAAATCAGACACAAATGTGTAAACATTGTCTTGTCTCCATAGTGTAAGAATCTGAAAGAGTAAATAAACTCTGAAAGGTACAATGGATGCTGTGAAAGCAAAGGAATCTGTTCAAAGGGAAGGAACAACTGGGATGAGGGAAAGGACAAAAGAAAGAAGGGAAAATATATATGTTTATAACAGGATAGCTTGGATAATTGTACTGCTGATTTCTACTGGTTTATTTCAGGGAGCAGCTAATGCTTACATTTTGCTCCTCTCCTTTTTAATTTCTTACAACTTTTTTTTTCAAATTTTAGAATTTATTATAAAATATTAGCCAGGATTCAGAACATACAGTTATATATCAACGTCCTAAGCAGCATTATTTGCAAAGAAGTATAGAAATAACTCTCATGTCCATTCATGGATAATGGATAACCAAAATGCGGTATATATACAATATGGATTTTTGACTACACAATCTTTTTATTAAAATATCAATGTCAAACTCATAGTTGTATGTAATCATTTACCTTTCATAAGCTGAAGAGAATTTCACTATGGCTAGTAAGTCACTAGCCATAATCATATCACTATGATTATGACAAGTATCTTACAACTTTTTTAAAACCAATTTTGCATGCTTCTCAGGTAAATTACACAACTTATTTAAAGACAACAATATGCAACATAACAACCACTGTTGAATTGCTATTATTTTATTCAGTGAAATTTTGTACTGTTTCTATTGTTTATTCTCTTAAAACAATCGAGAGAATTACTCAGGACCATGCTCATGGATATGAAGTAGTTGCATTCAGATGGGTAGAGAAAAAAATCCAGAGCTCTCGAGTCTCTGCTTAGCCGGGCTATGCTGCGGAGTGATTCGCTTTTATTTTCAGTCCATAGGTAAAGCAGGAATAAATGCTTATGGAGCCCTGGAGTGTGTCTTATGCACCCAGCAGCCTGGAGCCTCCCTGTTGTGCGAGAGGTAGGCTGCCTTCCTCCCGTCTTGCAGGCCAGAGCTCTGAGGCTGAGCGGTTTAATAAATCTCCATCTCCACGAGCGAGGCAGCAGCGAAGCTACATGAAGTTCAACAGGAAATGTCCTGGTCTCTTAGCTCAGTAGCCCAAAGAAAGAGAAAATCAACCCAGAATTTCTTTATTCACTTTTTATTTTTTAAATAATTTTATTGAGAAACAAATAGCAATGAGATAGTTTCAAAACCAATTAGTAGGACAGTTTCAATAATTAACACATTGTATATTATTGTCTTCTTAGTGGTTATTCATAGTACAAGATGCGGACAGGATATACAAGTACAAATCTTTCTATTCATTGAATTAAGAGAAAGTAGCTGTGTGTCTATCCTAACTATTTTGAATATACAGATACAAAATGGTCCTTCATTTGTATACCTTTTTTTTTTTTTTT